>OX467716.1:6908490-6960990 GCA_950111635.1 Agelastica alni | reverse complement strand
CACCACCAAAAATCAAGAATGACGAGACGGACGACATTTTAATGTCTATCATAAATAAAAATACATTGGTTGGTTTCCAAAACAAATTTTATTATGATGCAGATGGAAGCCCTATTGCATTTTAAGTCCCTTGAGGGTGATGAAAATGAAGTGGAACTATTTATGGTAAGTTGATTTTTTACGAAAAATATCATCAAGAAAAATAAATTCAAGCAATGGATTTTATGAATGTTACTTTACAATGGTTCTGCATTTTTTCATCCAATAATGGAGGAAGTACAATGTCAATAAATTACAAGAACCCATCTTTCCAGTCCCAATAACAAATTCCACAATCTTGAACAAAGACCGATCCAAAGAAAACGTTAAGTTTAATATTGTGATAGGCCAGGTGCCTGGCCAATCAAAATTGACACTGACAAACAGCGGAAAAAGACCAACAACTGTGGTCAAAACTTCTTCAGATATAGCCAAGAAATATGATTTACTCTTGGATAAAAGATTGATGTTAGTAGAAGGGCAGTTAAATCACATGAATCAAGAAAATGCTCTCATAATAAGGAAAAGGAAATTAGAGATCGAACTATTGGAGACAGAATTACTTCTGAAGAAGCAGAGTATTCAGCAAGGAGTACAGTAGAGTGTTTTGTCATGGGGAATAATATTTTATAATAATATGTAGTTCAGTGATTGTTGATGAGTATAAATAAATATTAGCATAGCTATTACTGGTATGAAAAATTACCTTTTTTTCTTCAAATTTTTTATTTCAGATTTGCAAATTAATTGTATAACACATCATTTCTGAAATCATACAATACATTTTGCTTTTCCTTTGTAGCTTAATTTGTCGTTGTTAAATTTTATTTTATTTTCAATTCATAATTTACTTAACATCCTGACAGGATCATCATCTGCTAACGTTAAATATTCGGTTCAGGTTCCTTTTTGTCAAGATCTACGTTCTTGAAATGAAATACATTTCTTTAAGAAATGTTTAATTAGAACTTGACAAAACCCAAAGCAACAATTGCTAGCCTACACATTCTTTCAATTTAGCGCGTGTCTGCTTATTTAGCAATTGTTACTTATTTCGATAAATAAATTATAACCAAACTGCTTGGTCGATATATTTTATAATTATAACAAGACATACATACAAAAGGTAATAACGGAAAAATTTAAGAATATGGCTGCCAAATGAATTTTCATAAAACTTTCATAGGTCATTAAAACACTTTATAAAATGAATATCCTGATAGAAATTTTTATGCGGAAACGTTTTAAAAGTACTTTCTAAAAAAATATGTGTAAAAAATTCATCATGGTGGCTATTTCAAGGGTAATTTTTATAACAAGTTTTTACCCCGATCAAACACTTAAAATTCCTCGTACTTTTTGGCAACACAATTTACACATTATAATTAACCTATTTCACCCATTTTTTGCAATTATTTAAGGAGATAAGAGTTATTAGATCGAAACCATTAGATCCACCATTCTACTAATCAATCACAAGAAAAATTAGTATAAATCATATATTTAGTATATGGTATAAATGTGAAAATGTGAGGTTATGAATGTCTATGGGGAAAAATCACGTAACGCGAGATGGCGCTGTCAATGACAAAATATCGGATCGAGGTGTGAGCAACAAATATTTTGTAATTTGATCGCTTGTTAAAACAAAGTTTTTATTGAAGGTAATTTTAGTTATCTCAGAGATTTAAACTATTAAAACTATTAAACTATTGGATTCAAGTAGGATTTAAGGTTTGTTTTCGACGTTTTAGTTTTATTGTCTTAATTATGGAATGTTGATATTTCAACAGTGGTAGGTTCTGGCTAGGAACAGATTTATCTTTTAAACGTTTTTTCTGTGTTGTTTGTTAAAATCACTATAAATAATAACAAATAAAATGATAGATCATTGGACAACAATATCTTACCACTGAAAAAATCATCTTTCACAAAGTGCTTGCTGCAAACAAACATAAACTTTGAGATTTGTTTTCATATCTTTAAGATCATCTTCAATTTTTGAGCTGCCTTAAGATTTGAAGAAAATTTGTGTAAAGATATAATCGAAATGCCATATGTAGAGCATTAAGGAACAGATCACAATTTCCGCGATTTTACCTCCATATCACCTTTTTTAATTCTTTGCATTTTCGGATTTTGTGATTTATTACCACCAATTCTTCACAAAATATCGTTCAAATATAACACTTTCAATGCTTAACTTGCTTAAAATAATATATTAAGTTCACTTTTCACCCATATAAACAAATGGAGTTTGGTTTGCTGTTCACATCTCGAGAAGCTCATACGATTAATAATAGATGTCGCCCATTCCGTGATTCTTCCCTATAAGCCTGGCTTAAATATTGCCGCCGAAATTGGCCGCTCAACTTAAAGTGAGCTCGAAGTCGTTTATGGATACGGATCATACAAAATCGACACGTTAAGCAAACTTAAGCATTAAGCTTCACTTAACGGTATTCGGCGATTACGGGCATATGGTATTGATAGTATACTTTGTACACTTGCACAGTTGGAGTGAAACAATTTTAATATGTGGCTAATGTGCTCACATGATTACTGGCCTATAAACTCAAAAAATATGAAGAAAATGATATCTCATCTGACAAATAATTATAATTGACATTGGTGATTGTGTGACATTTGTATAGTAAATACTTATTTTAATCAATTAAAATCAACATTTTTCATTTTATAAAACGATTTTCGTTAACACTGTATCTATTTTCTAATTTTAATAATCAACGAAAATAAATTTTTAATATCATAGTTAAAAAATGGGGGCAGTGTTGGGTCTTTGTTCAGCTGCACAGGTAAGTCAACAAAGAGATTCATTTTAGTTAGTTTGCATTACAATTTAAGTTATCTGGGTCGTTTTATTAAATGCTCAACTTTAAAACTTATTTTAGGCATTATATCGTCGATGTATACATTAGTCTGCTATTTGTACTAATAACTGCGTATTAACATCAAACTTATTTGTTTTGTGTTTTGACTGGAATCAAAAAAAATTGTACTATTAATAAAAACAAATTTTAATATTGTAAAATCTTAATTGTTTAACAAGCTTATTCCTATTTACCTCTTACCATCATCAACAAAATTAAATGATTTAATTTAAAAATTTTAAATAATAAATGTGAATAACAAAGACAATTTCGTAAAAATCTTTTGTTTTACTGATTTTAAAAAGAATAGTTAACATCAGTAGTTTTAAAAACAATTTTAAACATTAATTAGTAAAAAAAACTCATAATGTACATACTGAATCAACTCAATTTAACATTTAATACTACTCTTTCAAAGTACTAGGAATAAATTGTGACGGATAGGTTAAATTAAAGTCATACTATAAAGATTAAAAGACTAAATAACATTTTGACCATTTTCTCATTTCCGATATAATTGTTACTACAATAATTAAATTCATATTCTTGGACAATAATTCTGGGATAATAATTTTTGTGGCTAAGAAAACATGCATTTATTTAATACTAAGTAATAGCATTTTTGTTTATTGTTAAGCTTACAAAAGTATTAGTATGTGAACACCTTGCTAAAATTATCTTTAAGGTTCAAGTACTTATTTGCAATATATGATTGGTGACAATTCATTGTTATATAAATATGTTTTTTTTATAATTTATATTGTACAGTATAGTATAGGCATAAATTGCATTTATAGCTGGCTTGCTGTTGCACAAGCACAGCGTGTTCTCTGTGCTGTTCTGCATGTCCATCATGTCGAAATTCTACTTCTTCACGAATAATGTATGCCTTGATGTTATTGGTTACCACTGTAGCAGCTTGTATAACCTTATCACCTGGACTTGAAGATGCTTTAAAAAAGGTAAACATTTTATGTATTGTTCATTTTTAAGCTTTTCTTATATTTACTTGCATTGTTTAAAAAATAATATGCAATAATTTATTCTTTAGGTACCTTTCTGTAAAAATAGTTCTTCAACCTCTTCTGTATTGACCCCCACCTCATTAGTTTTTGATTGTAATGAAGCCGTTGGATATTTGGCCGTTTATAGAATTTGTTTTATTTTAACATGTTTCTTTGTTTTGATGGCTCTTATGATGATTGGGGTTAAAAGTTCTAAAGATCCACGTGCCGGAATTCAAAATGGGTAAGACTTTAAAAATATAAATTTAAATATTAGTTCAAACCTGCTATCATATGCTAGATGATTTCTATTCCTACATATTGAAAAGACTATTTTTATTTGCAAAATAAAAAATATCTAATATGAAAAATTATTTGTGTTATTCATATTATCCTTATACAAATATTTTTATTTTTAAAAAATTTTTCCACCACATTTTTATCTTTAATTAGCACAGCTCAAAGAAAATAAATTTAATATATAGATAAACTGAAAATTATTAAATATCTTATATATACCTACATTAATATTTTTAATTACTCATTTTTTTTTTAGTTTTTGGGGCATAAAGTACCTTTTAGTAATTGGAGGTATAATAGGAGCTTTCTTTATTCCTCAAGGATCCTTTGGATCAACTTGGATGTATTTTGGTATGATAGGTGGATTCTTGTTTATAATGATTCAACTGATCCTTATCATAGATTTTGCTCATTCATGGGCAGAGTCTTGGGTAGGAAATTATGAAGAAACAGAATCCAAAGGTTGGTACTTTGCATTGATTGGAATGACACTGCTCTGTTATGCTATGAGTATTGTCGGAATAGTACTGTTATATGTATTTTACACCAAGGTAAGAAGAAAATGCTTTTATTTATTTTTAATTAAAATTAAGTTTAGTTCTTTATCTAGATATATTTTTTAGCAAAAAAATTTAAGTGGTTATTATATAGATAGATTTAGTTTTTTTTCCATTTATACATATTTTTTTTTAGTCCAGTGGCTGTGATTTAAACAAATTCTTCATCTCGATCAACTTAATATTTTCCATAATTGTAAGCATAATCTCCATTTTGCCTGCTGTTCAAAATAAATTGCCTAGATCTGGACTTTTGCAATCTTCAGTAGTAACTTTATATGTGACTTATCTTACTTGGTCAGCTGTGTCAAATTCAGAGAGTAAGTACATATTAAGTAGATATGTTATAATTTTTCAATTTTCTTAATTGAAGCAATGCAATATTTGTTTAAAGATTAATGTTAGATTTTAATGGAAGGATTTTTGCAAGTATGCATTCCAACCTGATAAAGTCTATTGTACCCAAGATTAATGTTAAAAAGAATATCCTTTTTTTGTAGCATTGTTAAGGGATAAAATAATTTATTTGTAGAGAAAAATGTGGATAAAATTATAGTATTCGTCCGCAGTATTCAGTATTATTTCATTTTTTATAGCCATTCAACTTTACTTTCACCTTTATATTATAGCTATTTTTGACTTGTTTTTATATCCAATTGTTATTACTTTTACTACTAATAGTTTTTAAATTATTCTTAAATGATTTAAACTGACAGTAATTGATATAAATAATACCTTCTTTCCAATAGTGGATCACTACAAATAATTGGGGATTATGCTCGACAAAAATTGCTTTGGTCCAACTATACATACATATAGTCACGCCTTTTTCCTGTAGGGGTAGGCAGAGACCACTTCCTTCCACTTGCTACGGTTCTTACACACATATTTTGCTTCCTCTACTTTTATCAGTGCTCTCATACATGCTCGTCGGTTATTGGTACTCTTGACTTGGCATTTCTTCAAAACAATGTTGATCTGATCGAGATATGTTCTCTGAGGTCGACCTCTACCGACTTGTCCATTCACACTCGCCTTATAAATTTTTTTCGTCAATCTTCCTTCATCCATCCTTTCTACGAGTCCAAACCATCTAAGCATTCCTTTATCTATCTTTGTAACCACATCTTCTTTTACACCACAGCATTCTCTTATCTCACTATTCTTTACTTAATCCAACTGAGTCACTCCGGCTATACTTTTCAGACTACTCATCTCCACAGCATTAATCCTATTTTTATGCTTTTTCTGCCAAACCTAACAGTCACTACCATACATAAGTGTAGGAACCAAAACACCTCTATGCACCGCCAGACGTGCCTTTTTGACACTTTCTGGCTATTCATAAAGCTATGCAGTGCTCCATTCATTTGTTTTCCTGCCAATACCCTTCGCTCAATGTCACTGTCATACTTTCCATCTCTAGTAAACTTTGAACCCAAGTACACAAATTCATTTACTTGTTCCACTCTTTTTCCCTCAATTGAAACTACAGTTTGTCATGCTTTCTTCTCTTTCAAAAACCATTACTTTCGTTTTGCTTACATTTATTTTCATTCCTTTGATTTTCAGGGCATCATGCATAACATTAACCATCACCTGCAACTCCTCTTCAGATGACGCTAATATGACTTGATCATCGGCGTAAAGAAGGCATTTGACGATCAAATCATTCATTTTCAATTCATACGCACTCTCTTTCAAATCTTTTAAACAATTGTCTATGTAGAAGTCAAACAGCCATGGCGAAGCCACACATCCCTGTCTCACACCTTTTTCGATGTTAAACCAGTCCGTGCAAGCTCCGTTTATCCTGACACCAGCAGTGGAATCCTCGTAAAGTGATTTCAGTGCTCGTATTATTATTATTATTATCCAGCTATATTAAGTATATAAAAGAGAAATGTGAAAAGGGTTTGAATCTTCTTCTCACTGTGACTAAAACTAAATGGGGAGCAGATGCAAATATTTCACTTATCTTTTATAGAGCCTGTATAAGCTCGCTCATTGATTATAGTTGTACGTTATATGGTTCAGCTTCTAACACAAATTTGCTTATTCTTGACAGGATCCAGTACAATGCTATAAGAATTAGTTTAGGCGTTATGAAATCATCCCTGTGTCATGTAATTCTGTCTGAATCACAAGAACCACTGTTAAAAATCAGAAGGCAGTACTTGGCCAGAAAAGAGTTAGTCAAATATAGAGCTTTCAACACAGTACTAATGAATAAAATAGCTAACTTAAATTCTTAAAACTTAACCAACAAATATTGGATAAAAAAAATTCCCCACTATTAGCTGATGCTTTCGTTGATACACATAATATAAAAGCTAGTAACAGTCAATTGTACCCTATTTATAGTTTTAAATTTAAAGATATTTTCTACAAGCCAGATATAATATACCCCAATTACATTGAGATCCCTCACTAAACAACACCATTATGAATTCCATATTAAATGAATTTGCAGATCAAACAGTGATTTATACAGATGGTTCAAAAAATAAATTTGGTACAGGTTTGGCATTTTATGTCTAACACAGACATTGTATGTACTTACGGCATTCTGGATTTATGTTTACTGCTAAAGCATTTACAATAGAAAAAGCACGGAATGGTTTTATCTTTGGGTGTTAAATTGTGACGTTTCCTTTTGATATCCCGTTTACTATTACTATTCTCACTCATATTTATTATTTGTCACCAAATTTAATTGAAGCTAAATTACTGCAATTCACACTTCTAATTATATCGAAGATTAGCGAAGAAATAGAAACAATGTTTATTACAAACTTCAAAACTTATGAGTCTCGACGATAAGTACTGCGCCTTTCCCTAATAATACAAAAAAAATTCCGTCTCTGCTTTATGAAACCCTTGCACATCTATGAAACTGCCTGATCAATGGCGTTGTTGCCAGTAACGTATTTTTAATTTGCGACGTCATTGTTGATCTCGTCTATTATCTACTGTTAAAGAAAGATAACTACAACCATGCAGATACCTTCAAGTTGAATCATACACGCTGACAACGTTTCATTTTGCATCGAACCATTAATTGCTTGAACAGTTCAAAAATAAACCAGTCAAACTAACGAAAATATTTCAACAAAATGAGACCTGTTTGGGAAGTAATAGCAATCAAATAAATTAGTTATTCAAAAAATATATAAAAATAGCAATTTTCTCAATTTTTATGAAACTACCTGAACGTCTAGTCTTTAGAGAGTAAGTAAAAGAAGAAGTTTTTTGTAAATTTTTAAAAGTTTAAACAGTTTTTGTTAGAACCCACTTACTTTTTATTAACTAATACTGAATCTTTCTCTTTTTGTCGGTATTCAAAAACTCGACAACTGTTAAAAGCAACTTTTTGGTACAGGGTAAACGCCTAATTTGATTGGCCTATAAAATCGCTCCACAATATGAGTCACTCTTTACAATTGTGGTATTCTACTATAGGTATAGGTTGCTACACCTTATTTGTTGTTCACGCTTTTTATCACCGACTTAATCTTTAAGAATGACCTATTTATTTTAACGTACTCTCCTTTATAAACCCTGCTGGGCCTTATATCTACTTAGATTGCTAAACAATTCCCGGTGACTTCAAATTGTAAATCCCATCACATTTATTTTAACCTTTTAAATCTCTTTTTACATCCTAACTTATATCTTTTTACACACACAAAAAATCGGTAAATTTTACATTTACTTAAAATGTTTTCTGATATTGAAAAATTAAAATTGTATTATTTTTTAGAAGAGTGCAATCCTGGAATGTGGGGTATTTTTGGAAAAAAGTCTAATTCTGAAAAGAGTAGCAGTGATTTTGATATAGTTGGATTAGTTATCTGGATGTGCTGTGTTCTCTACTCATCTCTACGTTCTGCAAGCAAGTCATCTAAGATTACAATGTCTGAAAATATGTTAGCTAAAGATACAGGAGCAGGTAACTGTTTTAAAAATGTTCTAGGAGCTAAAAATTAACATCTTTTTAGTTTTAATAATGACCAGTAGAACTACTGTTTTAACAGACTTCAGCAACTTAAATTGTATTTTATTTTAAATGGGCAGCTTTTATGTAGAATCGAGATTTTCGATTATGATACTGCATCATTAAAAAAAACAAAGACCCCTCAATTCATTCTTTGTACAGGGTGAGCGAAACTCGATGTCTCAGCATTACTATAAGCAAAGGAAAGACGATAGAAAAAATCTAAAAAGATTTTCTCAAACGGGATTGAGTAAGGTTCATTTTAAGCCTAATTTGCATATTTCTCCATATTTGCAAACTTAAATAATGACGCCATCAATAAGGCTTAAAATGGACCTTACTCAATCCCATTTAGGAACATCCTTTCAGATTTTTGTTATCGTTTTTCTTTTTCTTTTAATAGAGCTGAGACATTGAGTTCCACTGCTCACCCTGTACATATTCGACACTAATTAAAATATAAAAAATACTTAGTTAGAGTTTAGTCAATTAAAGATTCATTAAAAGACTTTTTTATGATAATCGATTGCATATTTTGTTACAAGGAGAATTTAAGTAAAATAAAAATGGTGCAGTAACATGGTACCTTGTATAAAGTGAAGTAGTTCTGATTTTTTATATGTTGTATGTGGTAGATGGAAAATTAACTTAATACTTTTTATACCTAAGTAGAGTAAATTTTCAACAAAATAAGACCGAATTGATTTGTATGGAATCAATATTTTCCGAGATATAACTGTTAATTTTTTTAAAAAAAATTAAAAAATAAGCGAATGTTGAAGTTTTTTTCCAATTTTTGCCAATTTTGACACTAATGGCACCAGTTTTTGTAGAAGTTTTTTTTTTTAAAGTAAAATACAAATATGTAACAAAATAAGGTGAAGACAGAATACTTTTTAAAATACAGATCAAAAGTATCGAGGTAAGATTGCAAATTTTGGAACGGTTTGTAGAATGAAAACCACACCATAGAACTTTTTCGGGGTAGCTCTACAACCCTTCGTGGGTCTTCGTGAGTCTCGGTCGCCCTAACGGACTCTTTCCGACCGGGTTTTCTTCCCACACTGTCTTGATTAGTTGGTCGCCTGGTGCTCTCTGGACATGTCCAGTCCACCTCAGGCGCATTAATTTTATGCATTTAACTATGTCCGGTTTTTGATTAGTTCCTGGACTTTCGCATTTGTCCTTATTGCTTGATTCCTTGACGGGGCCAAATATTTTCCTCAGGATCATCCTTTCAAATCCCTTCAGTAGGAGCTCAGTATGCTTCGTAAAGGTCCAAGTTTCGCAGCCATAACAGATGATCGGTTTAATTTCCGCCTGGTACACCTTAAGTTTTGACAGTCTTGACACCATTTTTGATTGCAACAGTCGTTGCTGTTATTGTCCGAGCATATTGTGGCTCCCAGATATTTAAACTGTCTGATACATTCAAAGTTATAGGTGTCCGTCGTTATGTTTTGACCGATTCTTTCCCCGGTTGGGCGGCGAGTGATATGCATGTTTTTGTTTTGTTCTCATTGATGTTGAGGTCCACTTTCTTACATTCCTTTCAATTTTCAGGAAGCTCTTCTTCACTCTGACAATATTTTTACCGACCGCATCAATGTCGTCATCAAAGGCTAGGATTATCTGTGGCCCTTGGTTGGTGAATACATCAGTGCTGATGTTCGTCTTCTTGATAGCCATATCTAGAACTATGTTAAAAAGTAGGGCGACAGTCCATCTCCTTGTTTCAAACCACTCGTAACCAAAAATTTATCTGTTTTATGGTTTTCTACTTTTACACAAAACCTGGTATTATTTATGGATATTTTCGTAACACTGATGATTTTCTGTGGTATACCTGTACCTGCTATGGCTATCCAGATATTGTCTCGTATAATGGTGTCGTAAGCTTGTCCAAAATCCATAAACAGCTGGTGTACATATTTCTTGAATTCCTACTGTTTCTCCAGTAGTTGCCGGATTGTAAATATCTTGTCTATCGTTGATCTCTTTGGTCTAAAACCACACTGGTAGTCTCCAATATTGCATTTCATGCGGTCCCCCTTTTTAATGTATCTAATATACATTTATACATTCATATAGTCAGGCCTTTTTCCAGTAGGGGACTCTTACCCTGCTTTTCTTTAAAACAATTTCTATCTGATTGAGATATGTTCGCCTAGTTCAACATCTACCGACTTGCTCATTCACACTCGCCTTATAAATCTGTTTCGTCAATCTTTTTTCCTCGATTTTCTCTACATGTCCAACCATGTAAGCATTCCTTTATCTATTTTTGTTACATCTTCTTTCACACCATAGCGTTCCCTTATTACAATATTCCTCATTTTATCCAGCAGAGTTATAATTCTTCAGCTATATTTCTGAGACTCATCTCCTCATCATTGAACTTACTTTTATGCTTCTTCTGCCAAGCCCTACATACACTATTATTCATAAGTGTAGGGACCAGCACTTCTTTATGCACAGCAAGTCGTGCATTTTTTGACTTTCGGACTCTTGTAAACTTTGAACTCAAGTATAGTCACTTGTTCCAGTCATCTCCTCGCAGTTTGTTATGTTTTCTTTTTCAAAAACTATTACTTTCGTTTTGCTTACATCAAATCATTCATTCTCAATCGATACGCACACTCTTTCAAATCTTTTAAACAACCGTCCGTGATTAAGTTACACTGCCATGATGAAGCCACACAACCCTGTTTAACCCATTTTTCGATGTTAAATCAGTCTTTGTAAGCTCCGTTTATCCTTACACAAGTACTGGAGTCCTCATAAAGTGATATCAGCGCTCGTATAAAACTCCTCCAGCAAATGTTAAAAAAGCGGTACAGCAGACTAGCAACCACGCCCTGTCCAGCCTTTAGGCCCAGTTTTACCAATACTTTTAATCCCGATTTAGCTCTTAAGTGCAGCCTCTAATCAAGATTAACATATTGAAAGTTTCACCATGCTCAAAAGCACTATTGACTGATCGCGATTTAGTACAAATCGTTCATTTTTGGTGGATTTATCTGGTAAAGCCAGATTAGTAATATTATTATTATAGATTAGGAATACATATTTTTGATTATTTGTGATCAATTTGTGATATTGTTCATTATGGCATTTAAAAGAGTTTATGATCTTTTTATTCTCAATTATATGAAAATACTTTTTGATAACTTCTACTAAGATATTTTTATCCTCCGTTGTGAATGTGGGGTCTCTCTTTTTTTTCGGCTTCTGCATATCAGTCATTGTTTATTTATAATTTTTTAACCAAAATAAAATTACCAGAGCGGTGTAAACACAAAATATTATTTTAGGGTTTGTTATCAAATCTCAATGACTGTCACAGAACTATACATCTTCACAAAACAATCAAATTTTCTGCCATCCACGTCGTTGTCAAAATGATTTGCTGATCTAATCGTGATTTAATAAATCGCGATCATCTTGGACGGGTTGATGCATGTAGAAACGGAAAATACTGTTAAGTCAGCTTAACTATTAATTAGAGCTTAATTAATCCGAGATCAATAGTCGTTTGGTGAAACTGGCCCTTAGTATTTCAACCATAATCCTGTCATACTCTGCAGCCTTCCCCAATTTCACACTGTTCAATGGTTCCACAATCTCTCTCATACTAATTTCATTTTCATTGCAACTTTCACTCATGTCCACGAATGGGTCCTGCACTTGTGTATCCTCTTTGTCAAATAAACTTTCATCTCTTTAGAACGCATTTCTCTCCTCCCGCCATACTACCATCTTGGATTAAAAAAGTATATAGTGAATTTTATCGCAAAACTTTTCACAATGATCCGGAGGTGTGTCTAGGTCGAAAAATAAGATTTATTATTAGTCATCTATAACATACAATATATCAAAAAATCAGAATTATCTCATTTGATGCAAAGTAACCCCCTTTTTAACGACGATAAAATAAATCAATATAACTCTTAATTGCATATGGAGTATGACATAATTTTACCGAATATACCGAAGAAGAAAGAAAAGATTTGTTACTAATACATATTTGCTATTACCCTAAAATTAAAATTTTGCTTACTTTTTCGGCCATAATAGTATTAAAAATTATTCACACAAAAATAAAAATAAATTAAATTAAAAATCTAAAATACGTAACAAAATGCAAATCTAATGAATTAACATACATACATATAATCACGCCTTTTTTCCGTAGGGGTAGGCAGAGACCACTTCCTTCCATTTGCTACGGTTCTTACACACATCTTTGCTTCCTCCACTTTTATCAGTGCTCTCATACATGCTCGTCGGTTGTTGGTACTCTTGACCTGGCCTTTCTTCAAAACAATGTTGATCTGATCGAGATATGTTCGCCGAGGTCGACCTCTACTGACTTGTTCATTCACACTCGCCTTATAAATTTGTTCTGCAATTTATTTATATTTATAACGGATTCATTTTCTATTGTGCTCTGTCATATATTAACTGAATAAATTACATTACATTACATTACAATCTTCCTTCATCCATCCTTTCTACGTGTCCTAACCATCTAAGCATTTCTTTATCTATCTATGTAACCACATCGTCTTTTACACCACAGCATTCTCTTATCTCACTATTCTTCACTTTATTCAACTGATTCACTCCGGCTATACTTCTCAGACTACTCATCTCCACAACATTAATCCTATTTTCATGCTTTTTCTGCCAAACCCAACATTCACTATCATACAAAAGTGTAGGACCAACACTCCTCTATGCACATCCAGATGTGCCCTTTTTGACACTTTCTGGCTGTTCATAAAGCTATGCAGTGCCCCATTCATTTGTTTTCCTGCCAACACCCTTCGCTCAATGTCACTGTCATACTTTAATCTCTCGTATACTTTGAACCCAAGTATACAAACTCATTTACTTGTTCCACTCTTTTTCCCTCAATCGAAACTCTACAGTTTGTCATGCTTTCTTCTCTTTCAAAAACCATTACTTTCGTTTTGCTTACATTTATTTTCATCCCTTTGATTTTCAGGGCATTATGCATAACATTAACCATCGCCTGTAACTCCTCTTCAGATGACGCTAATATGACTTGATCATCGGCCTATGAAGGCATTTTATGATCAAATCATCATTTTCAATCCATTAGCACTCTCTTTCAAATCTTTTAAACAATCGTCTATGTATAAGTTAAACAGCCATGGCGAAGCCACACATCCCTGTCTCACACCTTTTTCGATGTTAAACCAGTCCGTGTAAGCTCTGTTTATCCTGACACAAGCAGTGGAATTCTCGTAAAGTGATTTCAGTGCTCGTATTAAACTACCACTCATCCCATACATAAATACACTTATTTAAAACTGCTCTGTCATAGGCCTTTTCCAAATCCATAAAAGCGCAATACTTCTAGCCAAGAATTTTTCGACTATAGGTACCTCGTAATAAAAAGACCTGATCCATACATCTCCTTCCTCTTCTAAATCCTGCTTGCACATCCCATATCATCTTCCCAGTTTCATTTGTCACTCTTTTAATCGATATCTTTGCGTACAGTTTGCTGACTATGCTGACTAAACTAATACCTTGGTAGTTCTTACAGTCCTGCTGCGAACCTTTTCCCTTGTAAAGCGGCACGATAACGGCCTTGCACCAGTCGTCTGGTATGCTACCACTCCTCCAACAGAGATTAAAAAATCTGTACTGCAGACTAGTTACCACGCTTTGTCTAGCCTTCAGCATTTCAAATGTTATCCTGATTTACCCAGCAGCTTTACCCAATTTCATACTGTTCAACGCTATCACAATTTCTGTCATACTAATTTCACTTTCATTGCAACTTTCACTTGTGTCTCCGAATGGGGCCTGTGCTTGTGTATCCTCATTCTCAAATAAACTTTCGAAGTATTCCTTCCATCTCTTTAAAACGCATTCCTCCCCTCTTACCAAACTACCATCTTGGTTTCTGATTTTTTCCAGTTGCGAGGTAGTATTTTTACCTTTGGCTGTTCTTATGGACTTTCAGAAGATTTTAATATTGTTCTGGAAATCGTCAGATAACCTATCAAATTCATCTTTATCACTCTCCTTCTTTCTTGCCACAACCTCTTTTGCCACACTTTTTAACCTTTTATACTCATTCTTTGCCTTGTTTACATCCTCAATCGTTGCTTTTTGCGTTCTTTGATTGGCTTTTGTAGCCAGCCAATCCAGCCAGGATTTCTTCTCTGACACTGCCTTTTGAACCTCTACGCACATTTTTTGTAACTTTACCAAAACGTAACAAATGCAAATCTAATGAATTAAGGGTTCAAAAAATTCACCATGTTGTACTGAACGGTAGCGAAATTTCTCCTCATATTTAATGTTGATCGGATGTAATGTTTGCACAAGAGTGGCTTTTATCGATCCTCCTCGTTCGTAGGTATAGAGGTTGCAATGTTCGGAAAAATTATTCGTACTTTGTATATTCATCATATTGGCTGTTGGTCATTCATTTCATGATCATTTTAATATTTTAATTGTTTTATTCCTATTCAGTAGGGGGCGATTATTGTTTTTGTACTTTGTGGTTTTTATTTCAAGCTAAAATGTTTTTGATTTTTTATACAAATGAAACCTAATAAAAGTAAATTTATTTAAAGTAAACTATTATTTAAAATTACTTAATATCGTTTTTAAAATGACGATTTAATGATTTTTTTTATTTTAATTCACACTTAGCTACTGGGCATACGGTTATAGTAAATAAATAATTTTTGTAGTAGAAATCACAACATTTTAAGACATAATGTACAATTGATTTAGCTTATAAACGTCACTAACATTCTTTTTTCTTAAACTCAATAACTTAAATTAAGTAATGTCTCACCCCTTGACTTAGGTATATTCCGTTTTTACTTTATCGTTTATGTTTTAAATCTGGCTTTGTAAGATGCTAAAGGATTTTTTCCACATCTGCAAAAAAATGCTCTGTTCTTTTTTACGTTTGTTACATTCCATCGCTAACATCTGTTTAATTTTTAAGTTAAATTTCTCTGTGCATGCTTATTACATTTGTTTGCGTTTTGTTTAATTTCTTAGTGAATGGTTATCCTTGGCATTGTGTAGTGATGATTATTTTCTGCTTTGTTTTTAATTTGATTTTGTTATTAATTTTAAACTCGGATTCTAATAACTTATTTTTTCTGTTCAGTAAGAGGCTACGGATCAGACAGTTTAGTTGAAAATGAAGGTAGGATTATATTTTTAAAATGTTTCGTTGAACTATTGAACTAGTTAAAATCGTTATCGGATTAATTTATTTTTTGTTTGTAATACAAAAACACCATTTCTGTCCACCGTTTTTTGTTTTTTTTAAAAAATTAAAAATAATTAAATGACTCTTTTGCATTAAGTTTACAACAAACTACATACACTGCGGTCCATATGTATGGAATAAATTCATTTTTAGCATTATTATGTATTTTTTCAATAAAAACTGAAACAGGTCGATTCTTATTGTCAATTTGACAATTTACAGTATGAAAATATTACCCCCTTCTTGCACCCCCTCTGAATTATGGACACTCCCTCAAAAATTTTAAATGAGAAGGGGGGTCGTGTGGCACCTAGTTCGGAAGGGACTTTCATTCTCTGTTCAGCTAAACCAAGTTTTTGAAATTTGGTGCAATCATAACTGAAAAAAAATATTTTCAAAATGTAAAATGTTTATACTCTAAGTTATGTATTTGTTTAAAAAACCTGAAACATATCGATTTCTATTCTCAATTTGACAATTTATAATATGAAAATATCACCTCCTTCTTGCACCCCTTTTGAATTATGAGCACCCCCTCAAAAAATTTGAATGAGACAGGAGGTCGTGTTGCACCTTTTTCAAAAGGGATTTCAATTCTCTGTTCAGTAATACTAAGTTTTTAAAATTTGGTACAATTATAGCTGAGAAAATTTGTTTTGAAAATGTGAAATTTTTATACTTAACGTAGAATGAAGGAAATATTTTTTAGGAAGTGTTTTTCAATTTATTTTACAATTAAATGAAATGTTCAAAATGACCACCATTCACTCCTTGACAATAAGCAAGGCGATCTCTCTCGAACAAGGTGCCACACAACCCCCTTTCAACAGGTACATAATTTACAGTGTCAATATTTTTAAATTTTAATAACAAATTTTCTTAGTTATGGTTGCACCAAATATGAAAAACTTAGTATTGCTGAACAGATAATGAAAATCCCTTTTAAACAAGATGCCATACGACCCCCCTTATCATTTAAATTTTTTGAGTGGGTGCTCATAATTCAAAGGGGGTGCAAGAAGGGGGTAATATTTTCATACTGTAAATTGTCAAAGTGACAATAAAAATTGACCTATTTCAGGATTTTTTGATAAAATACATAATAAAGCTAAAAATGAATTTATTCCATACATATGGACCGCAGTGTATAATACAATGAATAAAGACAGTGGAAAATTATAAATTGCATTAATATCTTTTATTATTTTGATTATAAGTATACTCCTGTTTTATTTGATTTTAAGCTTTTTGCTTTATTTATATCACAGTTCAATCCACATTTATAAAATGTTTGATCAACATTGTATTTCTAAGGACATGCAATATTTTTTCAATTCTGCTTTACGCAAACAAGTTTGAAAACATGGAAAGACAATAAATTGTCCATATTAATTTTAATCAAATTATAAAAAAAAAAGAGCGAGCCTTACAGTAGTCGCATATGATGTGTAACATTTGACATCCCACCTTAGTAATAAGCATTTTTAAAATTATTTTCTGAAAAAAATTGGTCAGGTATTATTTGAAATGATTTCTCATAACAAACAATAATTCTTTTTAATGAAAATTGTATTTTATTTAATTGACAGTGACAGAAATCAACCTCAAAATTTAAAAAAGCTAAATACTGAAATATTTTTTTGGAATAATTATTTATTATTACCTACTTGAATTTTTTATCAATCATTTGCACTTTGTTGAGACTTATTATCAACAGAAAATATTTATTTACTCTTGTTTACGCATATATAACAGCAAACTTTATACACAACACTGTAACTTAAGTGCACAGCTGATGGCTGACAGTACCGATTTTTAGGAAAATTGGTTGACGTCTATCTGACGGCCAACTCTAACCGCGTGCTCATTCGTCAAACCAAATAGCGCGTGCTTCCGAGACTGCCTGTTACTGTTATTGTTACACATTCCACGAAATCACTTCCACAAATTACGAGAAAGCGAGAGGAATTTCTTCTATGTTTTGAACTTATTTTTACTTTCTAGCATATTATATTTTTTCTTTTGCTTGCCTTTCGAACCATTTCTCAATATCTTTGGTCTACCTTGCTCTTTTCTGATGGATGTTTCTGGATTATTCATTTTTATTTTTTCTGATACTTCTATGTTGTCAATATCTCTGTAATCTTTTTCTTCCCCATTTCCTTCTCGATCTAAAGTATCATCTTCTTGTACTCTTTCTTTAGAATTCGTCTCTTTTGCTACCAGGATATCGAAGAATATGGAATTAATAATTTTTTTTCTTCTTCAACTTTTATCATTCCGGTTTCAATGAATTTAACATCTCTACTAATTATGACTTTTTTGTTTTTTGGATCCCACAACCGACAAGTTTTCGATTCTGTTGAATATCCTATGAATATGCATTTTTTCGATCTCGATTCAAATTTTGTTTTCGGAGATTTAATCAATGCAAATGCTTCGGAGCCGAAAATTTTGAAATGGGATAAAAGTGGCGTCCTTTTATTCAAAATTTCATAGGGTGTAATCATTTCCTAGACTTCGAGAAGGGCTTCGATTTCTGATATAAGCTGCAGTTCGATTGTTTTAGCATGCACCGAGCCATTTCAACTAGGGTACAGTTCATTCGCTCAGCGACGCCGTTTTGCCAAGGCGTGTAGGCTGTTCAATATTCACTTTTTTTATTTCATTTTCTTCCAAAAAAATTTCGAACACTTTTTTACAATACTCCAAACCATTATCTGTCCTCAATGTTTTTATTTTTCTCCCAGTCTCTGTTTCTGCATAATTCTTGAATTTTACAAATGCTTCTTTCACTTCGTCTTTTGTTTTCAGAAAAGATACCTGTACCATTCGAGATTTGTCATCTATAAAAGTAGCAAAATACCGTGCTTCCCCCAAAGACTTGTTATTCATGGGACCACAAATGTCTGAGTGTATGAGATCTAATACACATTCCATTATTGAGCACGATGTAAAAAATGGAGAAGTAACTTGCTTACTTTTGATGCAAATTTTACATTCATTCAGGTTTTCTGAAAGATTTAATTTCATACCTGCTACCAAATTTTTCGAATTAATAGTTTTTAATTGCTTTTCATTAAGATAGCGAAAGCGACAATGCCATTTTTGAATCTCATTGAGAAATGGATTCTTCAACTTGCTGGATATGATATAGTTCACCTCTTCTTTCAGCTTTCAAAACAATTTCACCATTTTCGTTGATGATTTCAGCATGACTTTTCAGAAAGTTTGTAGTTCTTCCTCTAGATGTCGCCTTTGAAATTGAAATTAAATTTGTTTTCAGTTCAGGTACAAACAGATTGTTTTCAAATTTATTGTTCTTCCTAATGATCCATTATCCACTGTTATCTTGACGGTTCCTTTTCCAAGAACATTTGTTGTTTTATTGATAGCCAAACAAACCTTTTTATTATTCAACGTATGAAAATTTGTGAATTTCGATTTGTCATTGCGCATATGTGATGCTGTGCTGCTATTCAAACACCATTCATTTCTTGTAGTGTACTCCACCCAATTTGCTTCTGCTATATTTGTACCTTCCGAAATCATGAATAATGCTTCATTTACTTCTGGAATTCCTTCTGTCTTGGATGCTTTGTGTCTTTCTTTTTCAACCTTCAATCTACAATTTAAACTTTTATGTCCATATTTGCGACATTAATTACATTTAAAAGGAAAAAACTTCTTATTTTCTTTACTGCTGTTGCTTTTGTAATTATTCTTGCTTTTCTGTTCATAATTTCGATTCTGTTTACACCACTTGGTATTGAACTTCGTGTATAGAACATTTTCTATTGCTTCCTGACTATCGGATTCTCTTCTTGAATTGTATTCGTCAAAGAGTTTGATCTTTAATACCTCGGGATTAGGTAATTCGTCCCTTGCTTCTATAGCACATCGAAAATTTTCATATGTAATTAGGAATGAAATATAACATCAGTATGGATAGGAGGTCATTTTCAATATTGACTCCGATTTCTTTCAGTTGATCGACTGCAAACAAGGTCACTCTTACATGGGTTCCTGAGCACACAGGGATAAATAGCAACGAGGTAGCCGATGAACTGGCAAGAAATTGGACCCTGGTGAAACCAAGAAGCCAGTTGGCCGGATTGCAAATGCCGAAGCGAAACATGAATTGAAACTAATCCTTGAGCAAGAACATATTGCTCAGTGGAATGCAAATACTGGCTGCAGAACATCAAGACAGCTGATGAAAAAACCTCTCTTCAAACTTAAGCTGTCGGCTGAGAAAAACTGCCGACTATGCAGCGAAGAGGAAGAGAGCAGCATACACATTCTGTGTTACTGCCCGATGCTAGCGGTGTACAGGTATCAAACCTGAGCCCGCATGATAATGGATCCAAGCGATCTAAATGAGACAGGTCCAACAGAAATCCTGCGGTTTGCCAAAACCAGTGGAATGGAATTCTGATGCCCTGAAGACACAATGGTAGTTACAGAGAATCAATAGATCTAGGTGTCATAGGTGCCTATACCAATGACATAATCGCAAGATTGTAATGTAATGTAATTGTTTTAATAATGTTGCTTTTCTGGCTGACCCCTGAGATTTGTATGTTTTTCTCCCATATTTTATTTGATGTGGAGAAGTTTTTGATAATACAAAGTTCTGACGGTTGCTTTGCCAAAACAATGTGTCAGCTTTCGATTTTTGATCTACTTTCTTCCAAATCTTTTTTTCTTCTTGGTCCGCTGGTTCTCTCAGTTCACCGGGTATCAACATTTTCTTTACTCAATTTCTCAATGTGTGCGAATGTTGTTTCATTATAACTGATTAATATATGAATATTGTTCTTTATTTTGCAAAAAGAAATGGCCTGGGCCCAGGAATATAAGGAATAACTATTTTTGACAACTTCAAAAATCTAACCACTTATATACATACAATGTGTATATAATAAACATAAAATATCACGTTGCTAAGTTATATTCAACAAGTACTTAATTAAATAATCGTTTATTATAGATACTATAAGTAAGGCTGCAACATTGATCAATACATTATTTTAAACTTTTATATCTAAAAACATTTCTACTATCAAGATTAAAAATTTTAAATTATTTTAGATTCTTTGCTTAAATCTTAAATCCATGTTGAATTCGTTGGTATAGTAAAGCTTAAGCTTTATATAGTTTTCTGGTAAAGTTTTCGATTTTTTATAAACGATCGTTATAACTTTTTTTAAAAAACCTCAAAGAAAAGTTAATTTAATAAACATATTTATTTGTTCAAACATTTTTTCTGTTCGTTACACAATTCTGGAATTCAAGGAGCAAATTTACGCGTGAAAGTGAAATTTCATTATATCTATAGAATTTAAATTTTTTCAACACTATAATGCCTGGGGCCAAACACTATTTACAGAAATGTTTAGTTTATTATTTTTTTTTTTTCACCTTTTAAAAATGAGAAGAACCCTATGCTCCTATCGCAGGTAATGATGGTGGAGAAAGTGGGGACAAGAAGGTATGGGATAATGAGGAAGAAACGGTGGCGTACAGTTGGAGTTTCTTCCATATCATGTTCGCATTGGCCACTCTATATGTAATGATGACACTCACGAACTGGTACAAGTAAGTGTTATTTTTAAATTTCTGAATTATTTTAAACTAAAAGGTTTTTTCACAATTTACAGCATTAATTTGTGTCAGGACTTCTTGGATGGTTACTTAATGTTTTTACGCTTCTTCCACAGTGTTTTCTGTAAAAAGTTTGAATTCTATCATCTGGACGATTATCGGAAAGATTTTCTCTTAAAAAATTACTGATCTATCTATAATTGGAAAATTAGTTGATTGTACAGTTAGCAAATCTCTCTTTATGTCTTTTTCATTTACTTCATTGGTCAACCAAGGTTTCTAGACTTACTCTTTGATCTAACAAAATAAGTAGCTTCTTGTCATTTATAATCAAATTTGTTCAATTTCTAGCAAAATGTAGTTTTATTTAAAAATGTATAAATCTCATTTTTAAAAACCAGCTAATTTCGTCGCATATAGCCACATATAGGCATACGTGTTTCGACTATATATCAGAAAAGAACTACTTTTCTGGCAATGTGCCTCGTCGAACATTGAATTATATCTGATAGATAATCGTGCATAATCCCATTTCGGATGGTATGCAGATGCTTGTTAAGATTGTTGATTTGTCTCTTCAAAGGGCAAATGTAAGTTTGCCAAGACCTACCCTATGCTGATGAGGGGCAACACCCCGAAATCGGTCCATAGGTGGTCACTTTGAGTGGATAAATTTAATAATTCTTTTTTTTACTTAACAAGCATCTGCATATCACCCGAAATGGGATTATGCACGAATATCTATCAGATATAATTCAATGTTCGTCGAGGCACATTGCCAGGAAAGTAGTTGTTTTTTTTTATATAAAGTCGACCCACGTATGCCTATATGTATAGGTAACATGCGGTCTCCCTACGGAGGTTGGCGATCCAACTGGCAATAATGGTGTGCGAAACTGCACCTCTAAATATTTCTATTGATGTTCTTCCGAACCATTGACGAAAGTCTGAGCCATGAATTTTGTCGCCTTCGTACCGATCTTTTGCCCTTGATTTGTCCCTCAATGATGAGTCTAAGGATCCCATAACGCTCTCCTCTCATTATGTGTCCTATGTATTGTAGGTCGACCTCTACCGATTTGTCCATTCACACTCGCCTTATAAATTTGATTGACGAAACAAATTTATAAGGCGAGTGTGAATGGACAAATCGGTAGAGGTCGACCTCGGAGAACATATCTCGATCAGATCAACATTGTTTTGAAGAAATGCCAGGTCAAGAGTACCAACAACCGAAGAGCATGTATGAGAGCACTGATGAAAGTAGAGGAAGCAAAAGATGTGTGTAAGAACCGTAGCAAGTGGAAGGAAGTGGTCTCTGCCTACCCCTATGGGAAAAAGGCGTGACTTTATGTATGTATTGTAGCTTACGCTCTTTGATGGCCAACATAAGCTCTCTGCCTTTATCCATTCGTCTGAGTATCTCCTCATTAGTGACCCTATCTTCCCAGGACACGCGCAGAATACGACGGTACAGGTACATCTCAAACGCGTTGATTTGGTTCTCCTTTGATTGGTGGAAAGTCCAGCTCTCAAAACCATAGAGAAGGATTGGAAATATGTAGCAGCGTAGTATGCACATACGGTTTTGCAGGTTTAAGTCTCGACTAATGACGAGAGTTTTCATGGATGTAAAGATTTTCCTGGCCTGTTCGATCCTAGACACGATTTCTTTTTTAGGATTGTTGGACTCGTTGACAAGAGCTCCCAGATATTTAAAGGATGATACTTGTTCCACGGCTTCGTTCTTAATTCTAAGGACTACGCGTCTCGGTGTTTTTGAGAATACAATAATTTTAGTCTTTGTGACATTCATCTGTAGACCGTATTGTTCGCTGTGCTCAACGATCAGATTCATCATGTTTTTGAGACCTGGTAGGTTGTCGGCGTGTACCACCGCATCGTCAGCGAATCTTACATTATTTATGAGGGTGCCATTGATCTTAATACCCTCTTCGTATTTTCCAGTGCTTCTCGGAAAACTGCCTCAGAATATATATTAAAGAGAAGGGGTGATAGGACACATCCCTGTCTGACACCTTTTCGTATTTCTAATTCATCCGATGTGGTGTTTTCTACTCTGACTTCTGCAGTTTGGTTACAGTATAGCTGAGTGATAATGCGTAGATCTCCCGCATCGACACCCGTGGAGATAAGGATTTCGACAAGTCTACATTCATATCCCTGCATCTCTGTGTGAGGACGTTGATAGAAAAGAGAGCCTCTCGTGTGCCCACTCCATTTTTAAATCGTTCATATCTGGTGTATATGCGTGTGTGGATGATTCGAAAGAAAACCTTGAGGACATGAGACATAAGGCTGATCATTCTGTAGTCACCACATTGAGAGGGGTTTGCTTTCTTCGTTAACGTGATGAATTTTGACTTCAGCCAATAATTTGGTATTTTTCCGACTCTGTATATAGAGTTGAACAAATTGGTAAGCAGGTTTAGGTCCCAGTCATTTGTTGTAACTATAAGTAACTGTAAGTTTTCACAGGTACCTGGTCTGGGTTTACGGCTCATTAAATTCGTCGTTTAGGGGTGGTTGGTCGGGTGTGTGTTCTCACTTTCCTATTTAGTTCTCTATATTTGTTTTTGTCTCTATCTTTGTGTTTCTTTCTTTCTTTCATTAGTTGGAGGATCTCATCTATCAGCCACTGCTGCCTCTTGTTGGTTTGTGTATACCCCACGTCGTATACTTGCGTATCTATAAGAGCATTTTTTATAGTATCCCATCGAAGTTCTACGTCATCATCCATATAGTTTTCAGTAGTTTGTAGTCGTGTTTCAAAATTCTCTGATGCTTGAGCTCGCACCACTGGATCGTTTAGCCTTTTGACATCAAATCTTCTTAGTACTCTTGGATTACGTGCTTTGATAAAGCGATGAAACTGCAGTTTGATGGCTACAGGATTGTGGTCGCTGTTGATGTCGGCACCAGGATATGTTGTCGCCGTTCGAAAATATTTCATCAAGTGACTTTTTATTAGGACGAAGTCTATTTGATTTCTGATAACGTGATCATCCCGATCGGCCGGAAACTTCCACGTGTATAGTCGCCGAGGGTGCTTCTTAAAGAAATTATTGGTAGCAGAGAGACCGTGTTTTGTGCAAAATTTCACTAGACGTTCACCCCCTTTCGTTGCGTGTTCCAAGTCCATAGTTACCAGAAACCCCGCCTTCAGCACCACGTCCGATTTTAGCGTTAAAGTCGCCGAGAACAATTGATATTTCACCTTTCTTTGTTAGTTTCAAGGCCTCTTTCAAAGTAACGTAAAACTCCTCGACCTCTTCGTCACGTTTGTCTTTTGTTGGAGCATATGCTTGAATGATATTTATGATTCTGTAGGTAGTGCACAGTCTTAAGAGCATCACACGATCTCCGAGGGGAACAAAATCGCTGACAGATTTCTCCAGTTCAGCGGAGATGAGTATGGCAACGCCATACTGGTGTTTGGAGTCGTCGCCAACAGAGTAGTAAAGGACACCATTTTGGTTTTATGAGTTCCGGCGCCTAGTCATCTAATTTCGCTTAGGCCCAAGATTTGGATTTGCAATCTATGCATTTCTGCGTCTACGTTATTAAGTTTTTCTATCATGTATAAGCTGCGTACGTTCCACGTAGCTATATTGGTTACTTTATTATATATTTGTATTTTGTTCGTTTTTGGAAACGGGGGGATTCTTCGAACCCTCTTCCCAAGGGGTGCCTCGGACTAAGGGCCATTTTAATATCCACTTTTGCCATGTTGAATAATCGGAAAGTTTGGTGTAGTGGGATTTCTGTTTCCCTTCTGCACCGCAGTTTGGGAGTCGTTGAGGCTGCTACAGCTGCGCCTCCCACATCCATTGTAACGCTGAGTGTGAAGTTTCTATTCGTCACCACCACATGGTGCTGTTGCCGCTGCTGCCTACCAACAGGTTTTCGACATATCTGTCTACCCTCACTTGGTTTGGCTTGCGGGCCAACGCAGTTACCGGGGTTTGGCGCTTGAAGCCTGCAAATAAGAGTTGGGGACCTTGTGGAGACCAGTGTGTTGAAACCAGCCTACTTATGTCCGGGTGTGGCAGTTTCGCGACAAAGGTACTACCCCTACAACGTCACCCCCACACCTAATATAGTTTTCTATAATATTTATATTTTAATACTAGTCCTATTCGATAAATTTAATGTTTAGAGCCTATGTTTTACTAATAATTATGTTTATTGTAGACCAAACTCGAGATTGGATACACTTCACTATAACGCAGCATCAATGTGGATCAAAACTATTTCCAGCTGGTTGTGTATATTCCTTTATGGCTGGACCCTGCTAGCTCCTGTGATTTTAAGAGACCGTGAATTTAATTAAGTCACTACAATTCAAGCATTCTTAATGTACTAAAATTTGCACATCAACAAATTCAATATTCTTGTTTTATTGTAATGAAAGTTAAGATAATATATTCCATACTATAAAAAGTTTATGATAAATGTAAACAAATTTTTTAAACTTTTAATTCTTAACTTTGTTTTTAATGTTTACACTAGTACTATTTATTTCCATATATCTAATGCTTCCACGCGGTTTTAATTTGGGTAAATGATGTACATTTTTATTCAAATTTGGTATTTTTTAATATAATTATCATTATTTTTTTGTAAATAAATAGATACTCGTTTTCTAAATGTTACATACTCATTACTAAATGTGTTATATCGCTAGATTCAAATCAAATAAAATTACAATAATATTCATTTAATCTCGATAACGTTTGTAGACCAGATTGAAGATTTTTGTTCTTTATGGTCGTTCCCAAAAAAAATGTCTCACGATTATATACAAAATTGATCCATTTATTCCTGGTAGCGTTGAGTTAAAAAAAAAATTTAAACCACTTTGCGGTGCTAAAATTAAAAATATCAGCGTTTAAAATTTCCACTTAAGCTTATGATGTATTTCATTATGATTTATGTGTGATTTTTTTAAAATTTCGAGATATTACCTTTCTTTTCGACGCAGAATCAATGTGGGAAGTGGCACTTATTTTCTTTCAAAAAAATTTAAAAGTGAGCGATTTGTTTTTGTTGAGAATCTCGGTTTACCTCCCATAGCCTGCTGCCCAGTAGCATACGACTTGGTACCGTTGCAACAACGCGGGATGTTAAAAATAGACTCTGTAAATAATTTTTCTTTGCCTTCTCTTTTATACCGTTTTGTAAAAAGCTATCCGACGCAATATCATTTAAAAAAAATCTTTTGTGCATATTTATTGACATAATTGTAGAAATCTGGGTTTGTAAATTCCCTTTTTCCATGCCGAAGAAATTTTACTCGACATCGATAATTAGTGGAGTGCAAAGAAACACAATTCGCTGATTTTTTTAAAGTTTTATTTAACACAAAAATAATATTTCTTTCTTCAAACACAACGCACTTGTACCAATTAACGAATTACTTCAAGCAATGAATTTAATTTAAAGCGCCGTGAAATAAATAGGAATTAAAACTTGGAACAAAGGAAGACGAGCGATCTTTTAAACGCTGTGAATAAATTTAACCGAATGACTCGTCACCGCTTGTATACATTAATATGTAGTAGTAAGTAGAGGTTGAGATCTGTTCGATTTAAATTCATTTTATAATAAATTTAAAGCAACCACTTTTATTTGTAATCTTTTCAGATTTCTAGTACCGAAGTAATAGTTAATAATTTTTTTTAAATTGGAAAAAAAAATTCTTATCATAATTTAGTTAGTTTGTATTTTGGATCAGTGATGGACATAATCGGTATATTTCAATATTCGGATACAGGCGATTCGATGATTATTATAACCGGATGATATTGGTAATCGTAATTGGTGTGGCTCGCCTGCACAGATAAAATTAATATTTGACCGCTCCGACGACGCGATGGTTGCAGACGTCAGTGGCGCTCCCAGAATTATATTATAGGGGGGCACACATAGCTGCACGCGGAAAGAAATTAGCACCGCAGTCGTTTTTTTTTAAGGTCAAGATCATGGGATCTTTAGAATTACGATAGAATGCTATAATAGCAAAATTGACGTTTCTTGATGATGGATTTTTTTCAACAATAGAAAACTCATTTTAATGACAGG
The DNA here is from genome assembly GCA_950111635.1 of Agelastica alni. NCBI lineage: Eukaryota > Metazoa > Arthropoda > Insecta > Coleoptera > Chrysomelidae > Agelastica > Agelastica alni. The sequence goes on along the minus strand of OX467716.1, from coordinate 6,933,214 downwards.
AAAGGATGATGGACGAGAGATGAGTAAAAATGAGTCGAATTTAAAAATTTATTTTAATTTTCAATTTTCATAAAAAAAAATCAAGCCTTCTTGCTCTTGGTCCATTATCTTTTAGAGTTGCGATCACATCCTTCGGTTCAACGTGGATTTTCCTATGAATATTCAAATGTGCCAGTCCATTTAGCCTATGTTCACTAGTTTTATTTCTCAAACAGGACTTCGGTCGAAAAAATTTCCTGGTTTTTGTGAACCTTTTTTTTTCGGGGCGTCGCTAGCGCCTTTCAGTGGCTAACTGGATCGAGTGGTCCGCCTGAAATACTCGCTGTATCCCTCGGCATCGCAGAAGCATTACGTCAAGGAAGGGCTATTCTGGCATTTACTGTTGTTTACTTCTTCTCTCTTCCTCTTCTTTTGTGCTAATTATGTTCTTCATACCCTTCTATATTGCCTTCCAGTCGTCCTGACTCCTTAGCATGAGTGGCGTTATGTTCCTATTTGTTAGGGGCTCTCCTGTATGAATTTCTATAGCTAGTCTTTGGTTTGTCCAGCGGGGGCAGTGAAAGTTAGTGTGTTCTTTGGTGAATGGTTTTTCGGGTATTTTGGTCGTCGTAGGTCTGAGTTTATACTCGACGTTTCGCCATCTCTAGTGGATGGCATCTCTGGAGATATAACGGTCTGCTTTTTTAAGGCTGACAGTCGCTGACGATCGCAGGTTGTATACGTTTTGGTGGGCATATTTGATGGCTGTTCAGAAATTGGTCACGTTCTGGAGATTTATTCTTCTTATTTTTGTAAGGAAGCAACCTTGTATTTTTAAGTACAGGTACCCATGTTCTATTAATTTTAAGTGTTTCCTTAGATTTATTAAAGTTCTGCTGATAGCTCGAAGCGAGGAACCCAACTATCCGAATTGACTTTGCTGTCTTGATTCCGATTACGAATATCTTCAAAAAAAAAAAAATCGGAATGTACCGAAGATTTTGCTAATCGGAATACCGAGGATTTTTAATTCGAATTATCCCATCGCTATTTTTGATAAATTAAATGTGAATTAATAAAATCAAACAGATTGACGACGTGTAGATTTGGCTTTTGTAAGATATTGTAGATAACTATAATGAATTATATACATATTGTAATCAGTAAGTTTATGAGATAGCCTTTTAATGTTTATGTATTTGATAAAGTTAATAAACTGTTAAAAAAGTAACTCTGCGTTTTTCGAGTGGGTAGTTTTTACGTTCAACAGTAGGAATATCAACAATGAAGATACTTTTGTTATATTTTTCATAACTTTTTCATGCCTACTTACATATAGTCACGCCTTTTTCCCGTAAAGGTGGGCAGATACCACTTCTTTCCACTTGCTTCGGTTTGGTAATCCAAGGCGCCTGTCCTCCATAGTATTAAAGCGTGCCCTGACATTTTTTGAACACATTCACAGGAATGACAACATGGAGAAACTAGTTGTACAAGGCCATCCCCCCACTGGTCGACGACGTGGTCGATCTCTTACACGCTGGGTGGATCTAACAAAGATGTGTCTTGATCTAAACGTCAGCGGGGCACTAAACCAATGACAACTTGTTTAAAAAAGGAATAAAAATTGTTTTACATTAAATGTTTTGAAACCTGTAAAGAATGATTACCAACGATCCAATTCTTCAGTATGTATCCCGATTTTACGCAACCCTTTAATTTATCCACCGACGCAAACTGCAACTGGTGGCGTTTTATCTCAAGGTCCAGTCAAATGAGAGAAAGCTTCTTGTACGGACGAAAATTTTGTATTTACAGTGGCCAAGGAGCCAAAGCAATGCCGATTTTTTTGAAAGTGTTGGCACAATCTTCACGGATTCAAGTGATAGTCTGTTCTGCGATACGTTTACTGTCACACTAAACCACAGCCTATTATACCCATATATGCTGTGGGACTGAACGGCAGGATCGTGGGCAGAAACGCCCCCTAGATTGCCCCTGTGGCAGGCGTGTAAGTAGCCGCCTTTAGATAAGTGTTGACCGAATACTGCTTCCGTTTTTACAGAGGTGTGCGGTTTTAAAGTAAAATAAAAAGAACAAAAAGAATAATAAATAATAATTTATTCGCGTAGTAAGTTAACAATAATAAATAGATTTTATTAACAACACTTTATGAATTTCTAATCGAGTTACATTACACTTTCAAAAATATTTCTGCCAATAAAATCTTTTAAAAATTTTAAGACACCTCTCCTTTTTTTTATTTTTTTATTCAACTTGGGTCATGTTTTAAAAATGATTCTGTTTTCCTACAAATTTCAAGATTATATTTGGTTTTAGGTTATGTGTAAGACGTTTCGTTTTTGACATCAAACATTTACAGTGTTGCCAACAGTACATCAGCTGTCATTTCATCTGTTGGCAAATATTTAAATTTTACTTAATTATTTGAAATAGCCCTTCGAATGAAATGGTAGCATACGTCTGTGTGTATAAAGGGGGGTATACGTCCCCTTATGAACAGGATTTAAGGCCAAACTCCGAGCAATTTGATTGTCGTTAAAAATCGTTATACAGTCAAAAGTACCTAACAATTCTGAAATCAAATTTTTAAAGTAAATAGCCTCTTCAGAAGCTTCAGTGACAGCTATATACTCAGCTTCAGTTCTGCTCAGAGCCACAGTTTTTTGCTTGTTTCACTTGCAAACGCGTAGCGCCTCCTGATAGATTAAATAAACTGCTCCACAAATATTGGATTTATGTTAAATATTATTAACTGTTTTATTCACCAAGGTTTTGTCTATAACATATTGAATGTTTACTTGCTTATATGACTAGTTTTTTTGTTTTCAAGTTTAAGGCAAGTTGTTTTATTTTGTATTTTCAAGAATTTTACACTGTTGGTTTCCACTTTATTTAGTCAACTGTAATTTAAAATTTTGTTTTGAATAATGCCTGGACGTAAACTTGGTTCGGATGAAGCTAATAGGGCTATTGGTATGATTGAGGCGGGTCAGAGCGAAGTTTCGAACGTTTTACAAGTCAGTAAAAGTGTTCTTTTGCAGCTTCTCCGTAGATAGAACGTGATAGAAAGACCTAGAGGTGGACGACCAAGGGTTACAACCTCCGAACAACAGCGTCTTTTGAATGCTTCTGGTGTTTCTGTTTCAATTGATACAGTACGTCGAAGGGATAATGAACATGTGAATTGGATTGTGGAGGTCCGCATTGTTCACAGATGAGTCGAGATATGGACGGTTTTCTGATAGCCGGCGTGTTCCTGTATGGACTTTTGCCTCTTTTGACTCTAGTGCGCAGAAAACAAAGAGCAGTGCAGGAAGTTTATCCGTTCAGAGGTGGTACAGTTGCTGTTTGGGAAGGCATTTGTTTTAATGAGCGTACAGAAGTATTAGTGCTTAATGGGAACATGACTGCGCAGATTTACGCATAACAAGTTATTAAAAATGTGCGATTGTTTCAAGCAGCTATTGAATTAACTTTTCTCTTTTTAGACGATAATACTCGACCACATTGTACAAGAGTTGTCGAATACGCTTTGGACTTCTATATCGCCCGACCTTAATTTTATCGATGGACCAGCTACAAAGAGCCGTGAATTTCCATAACCCCCCCCCCCAGGCACAGCTTAGACAGCTTCTACCCCAACTTTAGAGACAAATCGATCAAGGCTACTTCAACGACCTTATTGAAAGTATGCAGAGGCGTTGTTTTGCTGTAATTAAGATTAGGAAGCTTACTCGTTATTAACGTATGTAATTTAATTATTAATAAAATTAAAATGGTACACAACCTCAAATTGTTGTTTAAAACTGCAAACGTATTGCTCAAAAGGTCAAACAAACGCTTACATAAAAGAAAAAACATTTAATTTATAACACATAACACTTGGTGACCAAAAAACGTAATTTTTTGAAACACAATCTCCGAATTTATAAACTTCTTTAACTTTTGTGGAGCAGTTTATAAAGCCAGCATACAACTTTCTGCTTTACTAGAAAATTTCATGTCCTCTTCCCTGAAAAAGAGACATGGAAAAACCCATAGACCTATTATCCAGAGGAGACGCAACATCCCATTTGTTTTATCGCATTGATTACACGAGAGTGGCCATGAGTATGATAAAGAATACCAATCGATTCTCTTTGTCCCGTCCTCGTACTGGCAACGCTGTAACATTATTGTGGACTTATGGCCACGCTTGTAATCAGTGGCGTGCTGTTTGTTCGAAATGAGAATATATCTATCAGGTAATATTTAGTTTTTTATGAGAATGTATTTATAAATAGGTGATACTCAGTTTTTTATCAAATTGCAGTTGTAACCTACTAAAAGTATTTTTCTAAACCCCAAAAGTTGAGCGCCAAATAATCCCTGTTTATTTTGATATTGAAATCGTCATCGCTACACCACTGGATGAAAATATAGCAAACAAGATAGACCTATTATGGTAAACAAAGAGATATTCCAACTTATTTGTGAAAACATACACTGGGGCTTAAATAGTGCGGTTTTTTAAACACTTGGCAATGACGAACCACTTCTTCCACTAAATTTCACTGAATTTTACCAATAATATGCTGAAATACTCAAAAATCTCGTTGCAACAACGCTACAAATTATAGTCGAAACTGTCAGATTTCGTAGTAAACACAAATCTCTGCACGTGGTACCATTCAGATAAGCCGTGCGGCGTTGTCACTTATTGAGAAACACATTTCTATGATCTAACGGAATAAAATAGTTCAATGGTTCAGCATTCCATAAAATGGGTTGTATTATTCAGGTTGTTATAATTCATGAAATATTAATAAGAAATAGCATTATGGTCACAATATTGTTGCAAATATATTTAAAAAATACTATGGACGATTCAATAACAATCACAAATCACTTGCCATGACTGGAGAGCAGGCAACATCACAGCACAACACATTCCAGTCGGCCGTATCAAGATGATACAGTCGACCAGAAAGTGGGGATGTATGATCGTGTTTAAAAGTAAATAGTTCCGTCTCCTCTGATAATAGGTCTATAGAAAAACCTTATTTCAGTGTTTGCTTACTCAAGCTGGTACACAGATGGCTTCAAATATATTGTGGCACTGAAGCGGGTGAGTACGATGAATCAGAAAATAAAGACGGCTATTACGTTCAACATGCAATGGTATTTCGAATAGTAACCTGCTCCGATAGCCAAGCCGTGCTGAAGGCATTGGCCTCTGCGGTTATTACCTCACGAAACGAAATGACATCTCGGACATAAATAATGTCACACTGGTATGGATCCCAGGACACTCGGGTCTAGAAGGGAACGAGGAGGCAGATACACTGGCCAAAACGGGCTCAGAGACTACCCCCATTGGACCTGAACCCCACTGTGGGATTTCAAAAAGCCTCAGAAGCACCATTAAAATTCATAAAAGAACCATCGCATGCGACCACGGCAGACCTGCTCAACCTTAGTTACACTAGACTAAGAGTAACAGTGGGCCTGCTGACAGGACATTGTCGACTCCGCAAACACCTTTCTAGGTTAGGAGGGGCTGAGAACAGTGAATGCCGTTTCTGCCTTGAAGAAGAAGAGACGGCGGAACACGTCCTATGCCACTGCGATGGACCGATAAGGTCACGGTTCCTGCGCTTAGGCCAGAGAGCTACATCAGGACCCCCAACAGCCTCTGGAAGTTGGTAAAACAACCGGGACTGGAGGAAAAGCTTTAACTACAGGGAGGGCACAATATACCTCATTAGGTCAAAGTGCATACTTACAAAAAGACCCCTATCTAATCTACTAGGAGTATAGTAGTCATAGAATTGCAGTTATAAATTCGTTTGGTTACTTTGCTATTGCAGTACAAACATTTATTTAATAGCTAAACTATATTTTTATATTAAACGAGAGATACACCGACTTGAGTATCTCCTGTAGAAAGGGTTACATTATTACGACTACTGTAACTACTAGTCAACTCAGTTACAACTCATGTATAACTAACTAACAACTGGTTTTGGTATTATCGAGAGGGCTTGTATATCGCTACTTGAGTTCTACGACCTACTTTGATACAAATACCAGTTTGTGTCTTAAGTTATTTTGCTACAATTGAAACGTTCAATGCTTTCTGCTGACCAAGTGCATTACTTAATGCGCTGAGTCAACTTACTCCGTATAGTAACAATAATGATGATTGACCTTAATAAATATTATATCAGGTCAAAGGCACGTGTTTTATGCGACTACAGAATGACTCGAACGGTTTTTTTAATGTATGGGGCCATCCATAAATGACGTCACATCAATTTAATGATTTTTGGACCCCTTCTCCCCTTGTCACAAGTGGTCAATGACCCCTTGTCCCTAGTATGACGTCAAATATTTTGCAATTTTAAATTGGAAATTATTAAATTAGTAAATCTGCACCGTATGCTTTATTTAATTTGCGGTAAATAATTACATACTTATTTAAGTAAATTTGATAGTGCTAAACTAAAAATCACAAAATAGGAATTGGGTGCGACCCGAGAGGTCCACACGACTAACTTCCAAGTGGAAAGAATGAAAAAATATCATGTTTTGTTGTTATAGACACAACACCTTTTGACTAAAAGACTGCCAAAATTTAAAACGCTCTACGGCTCAAAAGACTGAAGAAAAAAAGGAAGATTATTTCAAGCGCCTGAAAATGGTAATAATGGTCCAAAAGTGGTAATTGGCGACAATTTATCTTCTCATATTAATGTCTTGTCAGAGACTTAACATGCCACCTAATTCGACGCAAATAACCCAGCCTTTGGATGTCAGTTTATTTAGACCAGTGAAGCAGGCGGTCCTTATTGACAGAGATAAAATTAAAACAGCCATCAATTAATTGTGTTGATAAAAGTGTTTTCCCCAATTAATGAACAAAATAAATAAATCCTCATGAAGTTTTAAAAAAGATGCCAAATGAAAGATTTACACAGCACGTTACAGAGCAAAACGACAATGTCTTGTTGGGATATCCAAAAGATCGAACAAATACCTAGGGTTCCAGACCTGGAAAATCCTGCACAGGCCAGATTTTGAACCACACACAACATATAGATGACGGGTTTGAAAGGAGAGAAAAAACGGGGGTGGTGTTTGTGGACCTGTCAGCGGCATACGACACCATAAATCGTAAACTCCTCCTCGGAAAAGTCTTCAGGATGACAGGAAATTACCATCTGACAGAAGTCTTAGGATCAATGCTGAACAAAAGGAGATTCTACGTGGTATCTCAGGGTCGGAGGAGCCGATGGAGGACACATAAAAACGGGTTCCCACACATCGAGGAGATTGAAAGAAACCTCACAAGTCCCTATCAAGACTTTCTTAGCATTACTAGGCAGACCAGCTCCACCCCAACCCAGGGAAGACTCATACATGCTTATTCCACTTTAACAACCGGCAAGCGAACAGGGAATTACAAATGGAATGAAACTCTACCAGATTACAGCTTACCCAAACCCAGTCTACCTAGGGGTCATCTTAGATAGGACTCTATCCTACAAGAAATATGTGGAGAAGACTAGAGCAAAAGTAAATACAAGGAATGGTGTCTACTACGGTCAACATCTCTTGCCACGTGTTATGCCCTGGCTGAATACGCTTGCCCTGTATGGTCCAGATCAACAAATGCTCAACAAACTAGACCCCACCTTAAAAGACACTTGTAGGCTGATCAACCTGGACCTCCTGTACATGACAGCGGGATTAGCCCCCCTCTCAACAAATCGGGCGGCGGGCCTTATGTATGGCAGAACGAAGTAGGCAGTTACTGGATGAAAGTCATCCCCTATACGGACACGAGCCTCAAGACTTAAATCTAGGAACAACTTTATTCAACAAACCCACTAAGACACTAAACCGGCAACCAAAGAAATAATGTGGAAGCAGAGGCTAACAGATAACAACACCCCAACCTGTAATCCGACAGAAAGCCTGCCTGCCGGATCACAACTAGACTGGAAGACGTGGAAAAACCTTAATAGAATCAGATTTCAAATGGGTAGATCCGGGGACAATCTGTTAAAATGAGGATACGCCGAGGACCACTCATGCGCCTGCGGGGAGACCCAAACGATGGAACATCTTCTGACCTGTCCATCCCTACAGACCCCTTGCACCATCCGGGATCTGTGGAAGGCGAATGATGCGGTGGAGCAGTTTGCCAGACACTGGAAGGAGATATGAACCATTTAAACAAACTAATCCTGACTTGCGACGCCTTTGAACGTCGTACACATAAAATTTAACTTGTTAATTAATGTAATGAATAAGTGTAGCTCAGACATGATTAAATAAACAAACCCCTTCCGCCCTTAACGTGTGACATAATTCATGGATGGCCTCTATTTATCAATGTGACCAGTCAAACAGCTTTTTCGTCTAAGTGTTTGCGCGTATGGTAGATCAAATTGAATTTATTCTTATAATGTTTTAAGCAAAATTCACACTTAAACGGTTTTTCGCTGATGTAACAACTATATTGTTGTGAAAACTGTTTTAAGCAAATGTCTCACTCAAACGGTTTCTCTCCGGTGTGAATGCGCATGTGAATCATTAAAGTAACTTTTTGTGAAAAGTTTTTAGAACAAATTTCACACTTGAATGGTTTTTCGATGGTGTGACTGCGCGTGTGGTCTATTTAAGTACTTTGTAGTGGAAACTTTTTCGGACAAATTTCAAACTTATATAGTCTAGGTAAATTAGCAATAAAAATGGAGAAATAATTTAGTTTAAAAAATTTCGGTACATACTCTTAACAGACATCCAGACATCAGGAGGGTGCTTCATCTCTTTTAGCTCCAGAAATCACCCTCCAATGTAACCTCCTGCTCCATCTGCTTTGGATGTAACATTTTTCTGTGGTCAAGGTATTCCAAGATATTTATTGCTTTACTTGTTTTTGCGTAATTTTGTTATTCTATCCATGTTTGTGAGATTAGGGTTGGAAATAGCGAAAAATTGTATGGGTGGTAAATGTTGCAGAATTCGTTTTCCGCGCCGGGGTAAGAGTTATTAAGAAAAATAAAAGAGGGTGGTTTTTAAGCATAAGTCTGAAGTTTTACTTCTACTGCGTGTGAACTACACACATTTTTTTTTGTTTTCTCATTAAGCCGGTGTCGTTAAACAATGAAAGGGGTATCGTCAAAAGTTCCATCGTAATTTTAAGAAATTTGTCTTCTCTTTACCAGCATTAATCAACGTCAAACGTCATTTCTGAGATATAGGTAACAATGTATAGGAGATGTAGAACTTTATAACGAATATTCTAAGTCATATTCATTTTTCTCGTCAGGATAACAGTTTTCGCACCCTCCTGAGATGTGGGAACTCTTTTGATCTATATTCAACTGCCTGTAAGGAGTTCTTACCCAAATTTTTAAAACTTTACAAATTATTTCTTTTGAAAAACCCAATTTACCTTGACTGAAAATTTTTTTTGATAGTGTCACTGTGCATATGATGTTTTAAACCATTTCTATGTGAAAACTGTTTTAAGCAAATCTCACACTTAAACAGTTTCTCACAGATGTGAATCCAAATGTAAGTCATTAAAGTATCTTTTCGTGAAAAGTTTTTTGAACAAATTTCAAATTTCACTGTTTTTCGATGGTGTGACTGCGCATGTGGTCTATTAAAATACTTTCTAGTGGAAACTTTTTCAGACAGATTTCACACCCAAACGGATTTTCGTTAGTGTGACTTTGCATGTGACGTTTTAAACCATTTTTTTGTGAAAACGGTTTTAAGCAAATTTCACACTTAAACGGTTTCTCACCAGTGTGAATGCGAATGTGAATCATTAAAGTATCTTTTCGTGAAAAATTTTTTGAACAAATTTCACATTTAAACGGTTTCTCGCCAGTGTGAATGCACTTGTGCGTTATTAAAGCTCTTTTAAGTAAAAACTTTTTCAAGCAAATTTCACACTTGAAAGGTTTTTCGCCGGTGTGATGGTGCATGTGAAGTTTTAAACTATTTTGCCGTGAAAACTTTTTTAAGCAAATTCCACACTCAAAAGGTTTCTCGCCGGTGTGAATGAGCATGTGTCTCATTAAATTATATTTTTGTGAAAAGTTTTTCGAACAAATTTCACACTTGAAAGGATTTTCGCCGGTGTGACGGTGCATATGAAGTTTTAAACTATTTTGTTGTGAAAACTGTTTTAAGCAAATTTTACACTTAAATGGTTTTTCACCGGTGTGAATGCGCATGTGAATCAATGAAGCAACTTTTTGTGAAAAGCTTTTTGAACAGATTTCACACTTAAACGGTTTGTCGCCAGTATGAATGCACATGTGGGTTATTAAAGCTCTTTTAATTGGAAACTTTTTTGGACAAAATTCACACTGAAACAAATTTTCGCCAGTGTGAAGGCGCATGTGAGTCATTAAAGTAGCTTTTTGTGAAAAGTTCTTCGAACAAATGTCGCACTTAAACGGTTTTTGGCTGGTGTGACTGCGCTTGTGACTTGTTAAAGTGCTTTTAAGTGAAAAGTTTTTTAAACAAATTTCACGGTTGAATTGTGTTTTGCTGGTGTGACTGCGCATGTGATCTATTAAAATGTTTTTTTGTGATAAAGGTTTCAAGCAAATGTTACATTTAAAAGGTTTTTCCTTCGTTCGTTTTTTAACAAAATGTTGAAACCAATGACTCAGAAACAAAATCTTGTCCCTAAAATAGCGCCCACAAACGAAACACATCTCCAATTTTTTGTTAAAATGAACATTTAGGTGATTTTTCCTAGTCGTTGTCTTTGTGAAGCCTGTAAACAAAAAAAAATTAATCAAAACTAACATGTAAACTGATAAAAATTTCTATGCTGACTTTATTAAAGTAAAACTTCTTATGGGACACTACATCAGTTCTGAGTTAGAGAGTGAACTTGTCGAGCTAACAAAATCTGTTAAGATCATTGTCCTTTTCTAAATACCCATTGCTTGACTATAGCGTGAGAAAAACCGCATAGTATATGGGAGGTACGAGATTTTTCACAAGGAAATATTTATGGCAGATCATGTTATGTTAGGTTTTTTCTTTGACAAATACCAAATCGAGAATAGTTACGGCAAAAACTAACACGCTACATTACAAATACTGCCGACATTTGAAATGCGGATGATATAAATAAAAGCACCTGAAAGCACTAAATATAAATACATTTATAGGGTAACAGTACTTAAGCGTAACTGTGCACCCGTCGTCTGGTACGCTACCACTCCTCCAACAAAGGTTAAAAAGTTGGTACAGCATACTAGCTACAACGCCTTATCTAGCCTTCAGCATTTCAACCTTTAACCTGTTGTACCCTACAGCTTTACCCAATTCCATACTGTTCAATGCTATCACAATTTCTGTGGTACTAATTTCACTTTCATTGCAACTTTCACTCATGTCTCCGAATGGGGCCTGTGCTGGTGTATTCTCTTTCTCACATAAACTTTTAAAGTATTTCTTCTATCTTATTAAAACGCATTCCTCTCCTTTTACCATACTACCATCTTGGTTTATGATTTTTCTGGCTGAAGAGTTTAATATTGTTCTGGAAATTGTCCGATAACCTATCAAATTCATCTTTGTCACTTTATAAAAATTTAAATTCATTAAATGTAAAATTAAATTGTTTACCAAAGAGTCATGGTTATTATTAATAAATTTATTAAGCTTCCTTCTTCTTCTTCTCTTCCCATGTGCACACCTGCACCTAGGGGACCCTTATCCACTACAAAATGACAAGTGTGTTGTTTTCAGGGTGGCAAAATATTAAGCTTTAAACACCCATAAATGGCAAAACACCATGTTAAGATTAATTTACACTTACCTTTTCTACAAACTAAACAGGAGTATTTCCTTATGTTGCAACTTTTTCTAACAATAGCTTTCTTGGAATTTTTAGGTTTCTTATTAAATGATAGTTGTTGTGTCCAATTTAAAACCTCTTCAATTTTAATTGGTGGCAAATCACACTCTTCATGTAATATTTCAGTTTTAACATTCTTAACATCCCCCACTTCCTTCTTGACATCATATAATTCCTTGATAGTCTCTACAAACTCTGTTGGTTCAACTTTTTCACATTGTTGGAATTGTAATTTTTCATTTTTAATATTTGCAACATCCTCCACTTCCTTCTTGACCTCATTTATTTTCTTTCCTGTCTCTACAAAAATTTTATGATTATTATATTCCTTATTGCTAGGTAAAGTTTTATTTAAATCATTTTGTAACTCAAATATATGAAGTAATAATTAAAATTATTAACTTATAAGTTTAAAACTGAAGCGATACTTATGACATATTTATAAGGGAAAATATCTCCTACTTATTACATATACCTAATAAAAAAGACAAACATCCTGTAATAAAGCTTTACAAACCCACATTTTTAAACCTACCTTTTCTGTAAACTAAACAGGAGTATTTCCCTATTTTGCCATTTTCATTTTTACCAATATCTTTCATAGAATTTTTAGGATTAACATCACTATACAATGGTTGTTGTATCAAATTCAATTCATCTACACTTATAATTGATGGCAAATCAATCTCTTCATCCAATATTTCAGTTTTAATATTCTTAACATCCTCCACTACTTTCTTGAAATCATTTATTCCCCTGATAGTCTTCAAAAAACCTGTTGGATTTACTTTTTCACATTCTTGGTATTGTTTTTGAAAATTTTTATGGCATGTTCCTTGTCTAGGTTCGCTTTTTATAGTATAAAAGATTTCTAAAGATGGCTCTATATTATTGTGCATGTTTTTGTTTATATCAACTCTTTAACTGCCTTTGGAACATCTCTTTGTATGTCAGAGATTTAAGAGCCAGCAAATGTTTCACTTTCACTTTTACTGTTTGTTATCAACGATGATGGTAGATCTTTCCTCGTTGTTGTTAAACAACAATAAACCATTGCAATAAAAATAACACGGCAGTTGAGCAATATGTCAATATGCTGTGGCAAAATAAATATCAAGCAATCGCCGGAAGCATTCGGCCAGCTTCGGCGAAAAGCGGCTGGCGGGAATTTTGATTGTTTTCGTTCGTGTCGGAGCTCGGAGTCGGAAAAAGGAGAGAATATACTTCTTCCCTAGTTCTTGTCAAAAATACGAAATGTCCTAACCTTAAATTTATGCCGAGACTGTTTTGATTGACGAAAAAAATTTATAAGGCGAGTGTGAATGGACAAGTCGGTAGAGGTCGACCTCGGCGAACATATCTCGATCAGATCAATATTGTTTTGAAGAAAGGCCAGGTCAAGAGTACCAGTAACCGACGAGCATGTATGAGAGCACTGATGAAAGTAAAGGCAGCAAAAGATGTGTGTAAGAACCGTAGCAAGTGGAGGGAAGTGGTCTCTGCCTACCCCTACGGGAAAGAGGCGTGACTATATGTATGTATGTAATAAAAACACAAAACTGGTCCCAATAAAATACCACACTTATCGCTTTTATTTTGTATTCAGTACATTTCAACAAAAAAGACACTAGTTATGTATTGTCAAAACGAAAATATCCATTGGACTCCGAGGTCAAATTCGCTCAGACCGACCCATCGTTGGTCGTTGCGTTGGCTTTGTTTTATTAATTTAAAGTCTTATTAGTGTGCATTATTTAAGCTGTTTTGTTTTGTTTGGAAAATTTCTAACAAGAATTCTATTTCGTAGGTAAGTGGAATTTTCTGTGTATCGCATAATTATTATGCAAATTACGGAAAAATTCTGGAATATGGTAGCGTCTTAAACTTGTAAACAAAACTGCGCATGAGCATAAGCGACCCGCGACGCGCATGGTCGACCCGCGACGCGCATGGTCGACCCGCGAAACGCATGCGCATGCCTCTTAAACAAGTGTAAAATAAAATTTATTGCGTAGAAATATTAGAATAAAAATTGTTAGTTATTGTACTGAGAGTTTAGAATTACCTAACCCAAGGAGTAAAATATCATAACAATAGTAAAAATTGTTTATTGACTAATAGTTATTTTTCAGAATGGATGCAGTCGTACAATTTGTGAGCGAGTCAACTTCGCAAGACCTTTCTGTTAGTAAGGTTCCTAATGCCTGGATAGTAGAAAATGGCACACAATGTTGGTTGCCTTATTTCCACAGTGGAATATATATTGCTCGAAGAAAGGAACCAAATCCCGATACTTGAAACTTTTATATTCAAATTGAATAGCATCGTTATTGTGGTAAATATAGATATTATTGAACCAGTCACCAGAAAAGAGAGAAAATATTTGAGGAAAAACTTTTTTTAATAGTGATTGTGTTTCATTTTATGTGACTCACTCAGTTTCGAAACGAACTTTAATTGGTACAGAACTTTATGTGTTTAAAATATCGCTTTCAGCAAGCTACCAGGAAGCGAAACAAAAGGCAGCTCAGATATGCACTAGCACTAGTAAAAAAGAAAGTGTTTATCGTCAGCTCAAACCCAATAAAAAATACAATTAGGACCAGTATGATTTAGATTTTTCCGAAACTAACTGCTGCGAGTAGTTTCAAATTATATATTTTTCTTTTGTTCATATTTGGGAATCTTTCAGCTCATGATGAATTACTGAGTCCCCCATATTAAATGAGAATGATTTCCAAGAAAGGGTAGCTAATGCTTTTACCTCAAACACAAATAGAAGCGAAGGTAAGTTAAAACTCTTTCATATTTTTTTAACTCAATTAAAAGTTGACACGATTATTATTATTAATGAAAGTTTACTCAAGCATATATAAAAATTGTGCAAATGTGGAGGGTGGAAGCCAGGTATACATTTATTTAATTTTAATTTAAAAGTGGGTAATATATTATCAAGTTCTTTGGTAGTTTCTCTGAAGCCTGATATGTTTGGTAGTTTTTTAATTCAAAATAAATGTAATGGGTGAGTTGTTTTTGAAGTGGTTCAGTGTTTAGTTGCAATATAATTTCATATTTTCATTCAGGTTATTAATATCAAACTGGGTTAAAATATTGAGTTCGTCTACAAAAATCATTTTTTTTTTAAGATATTATATTTTAAATGTTTTAAATTTGTTTTATTCTGAAAGTAAAAGTTTTCCTTTTTAAGTTACATTTGGTGAACACAATTTCACCCTTGAAAAAGGTTTTATTTTATTATTTCGAAGAAATATAGTTTAAAGTATTGTAACTATGAATCATAAAAACCAGGTACAATTCGAGCATTGTATAAACTGCATAAACACTAAATGTTACACCATGTAAAAAGGACAACTGTAGTAATATAGTTGTAAGCAGTTAGTTCTCTCTGATCCTTGATGGTGTTAAGACACACTTCCGAAAACTCTATTTTAATAAATAAAATCTTTCAATGAATAAAATCTTCATTCATTCTAAAATAATACACTGTCACTTTTATCCATAATCCCAATAAACTGATTTATAAATTAATTTCATTGATCAATATTTAAATCTATTTGTAGCAGATTCCCCAAAATCTTCTACCTGCATGTCCAGTGGGTATTCTGAGCCGGTTATATCTTCTCTAGGTGCCGTCTATGCTTCAAAGGTTGGCAATCATCATAGCAATTCTTATTTTTGAGACCGCAGCTCTAAATAGTTCATTATTACTGCATCCAGACCAATCCCTAAGGTTCTTCAGCCATGAATTTCGTCTTCTTCCTATAGATCTCTTGCCTTGGATTTTTCCCTGCATAATTATTTGTAGCAATTAATATTTTTCTCCCCTCATGATATGCCCCATGTACAGCAGTTTTCTTCTCTTAATTGTCAAAATCACTTCTCTCTCCTTATGCATACGTCTCATCACTTCCACGTTGGTTATCTGTTATCTGTTAAAATACCATCAAGACCCGTTGAAATACCAACACAACCCTTGGAGCTACCTGCAAATACAGCTACGCTGAAAATGCCTGCTGGTACTACGTAGCCTGCTAAAGGTGATTTTTGTTGAATATCATCTACATATTTACTTGACATTTTGGACACCACTACTACTATTATTGTAATCTTGATTCCATGAAACACTTAAAAACAGAATTAAATATTTGAATCATACTGGAGTAAAAAACAAACTTGAATAAAAAAAGTATATGTATTTGTCGATTACAAGTGTTGTTTCATGGTTTTCAAATTTCAGGTACCAACCATGATACAACATCATAAAAACCATCAAAAATATTTACCAGAGAAACAAAATAAAAGCCAAAATTAATGGCGCAACTACCGAAGAAATTCCTGTAAATAGTGGTATTCGACAAGGATATTCCCTTAGCCCTTTATTGTTCAACATCGTTATGGACAAAATAATAAAAAGCACTCGTAACCTGAAAGGGTATAAAATGGGGAACAAAGACGTCAAAATCCTGATGATGCTGTTCTGATTGCAGAAAACGAAGATGACCTACAGAGATTACTATTCAAATTTAGCACAACGGCAAAAAGTCTAAAAATGAAGATGTCCGCAGCAAAGACGAAATGCATGACCACTTCAAATCAAAAACACCTATCAGATGCAAACTGGTTGTGGATGATAAAATTATACAACAGGAGATGAAATTTAAATACCTAGGCATAGAAATATCAGGATCAGCGGCAAAAACAGCTCGAACCTCAGCTTACCTGAACGATACAATCCTCCGAAACAAATATATCGGAATCGAGACCAAATCCCGAATCTACAAGACGGTCATCCGACCTATATTAACATACACAGCAGAAACTAGTGCACATGATCGCTGGAAAAACACTTTTTGACAGGAAGATAAGCGAGGACATTAGAAGAACATCTAAAATAGACAATGTAAATAAATGGATACTGGGAAGAAAGAAAGAATGGAATGAACACAAAGAAAACAAGCAAATTGCTTACATTAAAGAAGGAAGAAGAAGAACCATGATTGTGACAGAAAATTTGATATATTAATTGAGTTGCTCACTGAGCTCAATATAAATGTTGGAGATTTGAAGGAGATCTTGAATAATAAACAGACCTTTGTGAGCCATGAAGAGGCAGAAGCTATATTGAGTAAACTGCCACTACAATCGATTGAGGAAATGGTTCAATTAGATATACTTGAACAAAATAAAAAACAAAAAGATTCATTGGTGAGAACAAAATATGCTTGGGCGGGAACTCTACTCATAATTAACAATTTATAATTTTTCAGATATATATTTTGCTGTCCATTGGAGGTTTGTCCGGGAAAGATTTTACACAGAGAATTCTGAGGAAGCTGAAGACAAATGATGTGGCAGAGTTATGCAGCTGGATGGGTGCAAAAAACAATTTTGAGCTACAAAAATTGATAATGATAAATTGCGCATACAATGAGTAAATTCTACTAGTATTTTAGTGATCTCACATCTTCCACACAAACCTCACAATCTGTTAACCCGAGAACGCTCGCGCCCCGGTCGATTTGCCGCCAAGCATGTATTTCTTATGCTCCCACATTTATTTTGGCCGCTATTTTTCAACGCGCTTTAAAATCCTTCCTAAGTCGAACCGGCGGGCCAGTCAACTTTTGGTTTTTGTCAGATAGTGTTGCTAGACGCTGAAAATTGATAATTGGTCGTTTTCACCAACGCGCGAGGATTTTAAGGTTTGTACCACATTATTAATTGTTTACAAGGAAATTGGTGCGTTGAAAATTCAGTTTACTTCAGTTTTTCAACTGTTTCTTGATTTAAAAACCTCATTATTATAGCCGATAGGCGCGTGCTATAAGCAACCAATTATTCACTTGGTTTTCCATCCAGGCAAGTGCTATGGGCAACCAATTATACACATGATTATGCATAAACCAATTAAAAAACTGACAACAGCGCTGGTATTACTTAACTATTTTTGACCACTTCCGTTTGGTGACTTCGTCCATCGTCTTTGCAGAGAGAACAAACAAGTTAACTTTAAAACACCACGTGGTAAAAATTTAAATCGATATAATTAGATAAAATCAATTAAGTTAAAAAGCCATCACCCAGTGAAAAATTCTAAAGAGACACAGTGGGTTTTTTAACTGTAAGCTGATTGTACACATTTTACAATATATTATCAAACAAGAAACGTGTAGTTGTTTAATTTATTTTATCAAGAAATTCACGGCGGTAAAGCAAGAAAAGCCTACAGCAGATAGAATATACGAGCCAGCCAACTAGTTATCGAAGACTTAACATCTTAACGAAGCACGGCGAGATTCAGCAGAGGCAGGAACCGACATCATCCTACAACTTCAACAACCCTCTTCTGGATTTCCTCCCTGTTGCCTGCCGTGTCGTCGTCATGGGGGTTATAATAAAATAAATGTGGTAAAATAAAATATATATTATATTTCCATGTCCGGATCAAAATATCAAATCAAATTTTCAGTTTCCACAAATCAGCCACATGTGTGGCTTTGTCATTTGCGAGTATAAGGTTCTCCTCTGTACAAGTCTCACTCATGGTTGGGCACACGGTCAGATGTTGGGGGTCTTGGGTTGCGCCGCATTTACAGTTGTCATCCTGTTTGTAGCCCCACTTTTTTAAACAACACACATACTGACAAATATAAGGATTTCCTAGTCGGTCAAAATGACCAGCTGCGAGCACCAACGTAACTTTTCAGGCGCGAGCGTTCTCGGGTTAAAGAAGCAATTAAAAATTAAGTTAGAAATTAAAAATATTCCAACTAAACCGAGAATAAATTCATCTCACTTTAGGTATAAATTTATAGTTCTCCATTAATTGAATATTGGGATAGATATAAAAATACATATAATTCATAAATGCTTCACAACAAAACTTTTAAAAATTATTATGATGTTGAGAAGACAGATCTGTAAGCAATAGCTCTCGAAAACTAGGTTTTGTTCTTAGAAATACACGAAATTGTCGATTCTTTCAACAAAAATATTATATGTGTCACTCATATATTCATGTCTCCAATAAGCCTCTCCTATCTGGAATCCTCATTACCAAGTTCATATTCATCATCTTGAGCGTATACAAAACAAGTTTGTGAGATGTATTGCCTATAAAATGGGCTTATACCAGGGTACATACAATTATTCCCAAATCTTGGAGCATATTTCGATTAATACCTTAGAAACTAGCAGAAATCGATCCGATTTAATTTTATTATACAAATTAATTTATACCATAACATCATGTCCAGAATTGTTGGCACAAATCAGTTTTAGATTCCATAAAATACCAACACGTAATTGTGAACTTTTCAGCATTCCCTTTCACCATACTAATTATGGCTACATTAGCAGCATATCACGTATTCTGAGACTGGGTAATCTAGTTAATTCAAATGGTGTATGTATAACTGGTGTGAGCTTGTGTACTTTCAAAAAATCTCTTGATGGAGTAGCTACTCTGTGATAACTTGTGATATATATTAGTATCTTTTATATTATTTCTCATATTGTATATTGTCTATATTTTGTAAAGAGGGGTTTGCCCGTTTATGAATAAATAAATAAATAAATAAAACATTTTTTTACTCTTGAGGTAACAATATTACCAAGTTTTCAAATTATCTATAAGCTGTATGACATGGATGGGTTTTTTATGTTCTTCCTTGTTTCATACAAGTGCAAAAAATAGATATCATTATTTTATATAAGCCCCAATATGCTATTATTTTGAACCTCTACAAAATTATCTTTGTTATTGGGAGGAAGCACAGACAAAACAGTGGCCTTTTGTTCTCAAGTTCATCCTAGAACAGGTTGGAATCCTGCCAAGGGAATATTCTGTTTTTCCATTTTTGTTTTTTTGAGATTCACTCATTGAAGTTGAGAGTATAGGAAAATTATAATTATTGAATACCATATGCAGATTTATGAGAGGTAAAAGACTACATATTAATGTCAACATTTTTTGTTTCCTCCACAACAAATCACCATTACATGAATGAAATATTGGTTAACCTGTCTGTCCACGCTTCCATGCCATATAGAAGAACAGGCCACACATAACATTTGGCCATCTTGAGTCTTAATTTAATGTCTAGTCGATGGTCAACTAAAAACTTACGTAGACGTAAGAATGCGGCTCTCGCTTGTTCTATATGGCACCTAATCTCTACCTCCGGGTCTCACTTATCATTCAAGTAGCATCCTAGGTATTTAAATTTCCGTACTTGTTCTATGTGGTTAATACCATTGATGGTTAATCTGAAATTTGGCAGGACGTTCTTTGAAATTGTCATAAACTTAGTCTTAGCGGCATTTATTTTTAGACCCAACGCATTGCTTGCATCATTTACGGCATTCAATAGCGACTGTAAATCATCTGCTGTGTCAGCTAAGATCACAGTATCATCAGCGTATCTGATATTGTTGATAGCGATGCCGTTAACTTTAATTCCTAAAGTGCTTGTCGCAAGTGCTTCTTGAAAGGCTTTTTCCATGTGCAGATTGACTAGCATTGGTGATAAAATGCATCTTGTCTTTTTAATTGGAAATTCTTCTGTTTCACTTCCACATGGCAGACGTACTTCGGCGGTTTGGTTCCAGTAGAGGTTGCGAATTATTCTAATGTCTTTGTCGTCCAGGCCTAAGTACTCCAAATATCGCAATAATAAATCGTGCCTGATATTATCAAATGCTTTCTCGTAGTCGATAAAGCTATAAATACGTCTCTGCGTTGATCTAGGCAGTTCTGGATTAGCATTTGCAAACTGAAAATAGCCTATCTGGTACCAAATCCACTTTTGAACCCGAATTGACTATCCCCGCTAACTTCGCATCTTCTATATAGTCTAGTATGTAAAACGCGTAGGAATAGTTTTAAAAAGTGGCTCATCAGACTTATGAGACGATAGTCCTTGCAAAGATGTGCGTTTTGATTTTTTGGCAGCGGTATAAAAGTTGATCGTAGTTAGTCATTGGGGATTACTCCAGTGCTGTATATGTTATTATATAGACTGACAACTACATCCGGACTCTCCTCATTTAAAAATTTTAGAGTCTCTGAAAACATTTCGTATGGACCAGTAGCTTTTCCGTTTTTCATTAGTCTGATGGCGTGAACTACTTCTGATTTTAAAATACTCGGACCTATTGGATTCTCTCTTATTTGTGGTGGTACTGTAGATCTGTTGTTGAACAAGTCTGCACTATACGACTTCCAGATAGTTAGGAGTTAATCTTTGTTGGTTACACCTGTAAGAGAGTTAAATCTGTAAGTTTGACAGATGTGTATTTCTGTTTCCAAGGTGCTATAATACGCCAGTTCGCAATGTCCAAAAAATAATTTGAAATGCATGTCAAAGATTGGTTAAGACATGACAGGCAGAGAAAGGAGAGGCTACAAAAACGAACAAATGACTGAGTAAATATGTGTATACATATTTTGTAGTTTGTTTTATGTTTCAAAAGTCTCAGCGTTGCCACTCCTCTCGGTCTAGTGCTCGCCTCATCCAGCTATTTCCAATCAGTCTTTTGACATCGTCTATCTATCTGGTCTGGGGTCGTCCTCTGTTTCTCTTACTAGTCTACGGTCTCCACTCTATTACTCTACGTGTCCAACGAGAGTCCTCCATCCTAGCTATATGGCCTGCCTAACTCCATCGCAATTTACATAGGCGTTCCAGGACATCCGTCACTTTAGATCTACGCCGAATTTCTTCGTTGTTTATTCGGTCTATGAGAGTTACACCTATCATTCTCCTTTCCTCTGCTCGTGTAGTTTGTAATCTATAAATAATCTCTTTTAAGTGTCCATGTCTCTGATCCGTATGATAAAGTTGGGAGAACATACTGATCAAAGTTTCGTGCTTCGAGAGTGTTTTTGGAGATCTGAATAAAAGACATCTCTAAGCCTTCCAAAAGTTGACCATGCCAAGATATCCTTCGAGATAAAACTGCTTTTAAAATACCTTTTGATAATTCCATTCTTTGAACTAAGTAGATATATGAGTCTGTTCGTTCTAGCTTTGTGTTGTATTTAGTTTTTTCGGTGTTTATTTTAAGACCTACTTTCTTTAAATTCCGATTTAGCTCCGTTATTATTTCCTGCAGATCCTGCTGATTTTGTGCGAACAGAACGATATCGTCTGCGAAACGAAGGTGGCTCAAGTATTCTACATTTATCTTTATTCCTTTGGTGTCCCAATCAATTTTCTTTAACATATCTGCTAACGCAAGCGTAAACAATTTTGGTGAGATGGATTCGCCCTGCCTGACTCCTCTTCCGAGTTTAATTTTGTTTGTACAGTCCTTCAATGCAACTCGAAAAGTTGCTTTATCATGTATATTTTTAATTAAAGTTGTGTATCGGTGGTCTACTCGGCAGTTACTTAGCGCGTTTCGATGGAGTCGAACGCTCTTTCATAATCGACAAAAGCTATCCAAAGAGAAAGGTTGTATTCATTTGCCTTTTCTTTGATTGTTCTTATAACTTGCAGATGATCCTAAGTGCTAAATCCTTTTCTGAAACCGGCTTGCTTCTTGGGCTGATAGCTGTCGTGTTTTTTGGTTAGTCTTTCTGTTATTATTTTTATAAACATTTATACATGACAGATAGCAAACTAATTGGTCTGTAATTACTAAGTTTTGTTTCCTCGCCCTTTTTAAAAAGTAACACTACCAATGCACTTTTCCAGTCCTCAGGTACATCACCTTCTTGCAGGCACGTATTATAAAGTATCTTTAGGAAATCCATTATAGTCTCACCTTTGTATAACAACATTTCCAAAAAACTTAACTTACTAAATAAGAAAATAAATTATCAATTACATTTAATACAAAAGCTCACGACAGATTTCCACACCACCCTTGAGGTACTGTCACAGTGCGTTGGGGTTTTCTTCAACAATGTAACTGTTATGAAAATAAATGTACAAAATAACCTGGATGATAAGTAACAAACAATAAAGGAATTTATCATTACTGAATTTATCGATAAAAAATGGTAATAAATCTTTAGTAGTTAGTAATATATATAATATAATATAAAATAATTAACACCACATTATGCACAAATAAAATACAAACAAAATTTAAAAGATAGTTTAAATAGTTTTCAAATAAAAAATAACACTCGTTGATCGTGGAACCCCTCGCCAAGGGCTTGAATCATAACTGTGAACTAAGAAGTAATCCAAATAAACAAAAATGTATTAAATATTTTTCCTAATTGATGTTATAAATCAACGTAAATTATTGTTTTACTTATTTGATTCAAGCTCTAAGCCATACGTAAACCACGTCGTCTTTAATAATATAAGCAACATACTAAATATGCTAACGAACACGAATTACTGCAAAATCCAATCATTACTTTCCAGGGTATTACGTACATTAAAAAACTATTCTATTTAGGCCATGTTTTAAGAATTATTGTCAGTGAATAAAAAACCGGTTTCGGATGTTTTCCGCAGAATGTAATTTAAACGACAATATAAATGTCTTAATGTCGTGTATGGGTAAATGATCAAAAATCATTCGAATCATTTCTATCGGCAAAGAAGGCTTGATATTTTTAAAAAGTAAATAGGCTTCTTCTATTCAATATACACGTCTATATGCTTTTTGGATCCTTGTAACTATAATTTTCTGAATACTCGAGTATATCGGTAAATCTTCGATATACATACATAAGTTACTTATATGCTCGTTTAAAATTTCATGTTTTATGTATTCTACCGATTTTACGTCGTCAAAAAGACCCTGTAAAATGGAATACAGCGATTTATTAGTACCTGACAAAATGTGTTTTTTCATGATTGCTACTTCTTTCATACATGCCATCCAATAGGTATGAAAGATCGGATTAATTTCATCCCTGTCCAAATCAATACTATTATTAATTAAAAGGAAATATTTTATTAATAATTTTCCCACTGGTACATATTTTTCTCGGTGATAATAAACGATTAGTGTATCCGGAATTAATTTTAAGAATTCTTTTTTTAATTTAGCTCCATTTTCAATCAGTATTTCTATGTTTTCAATGCAAGAATGTTGGATCGCCAAAAATATCGCAGTGGTTTTTCTGTAACTGGTTTGTTCATGTACATTTATTCCCGTTTCCAATAAATATTTGATCATATCAGTGTTTCTTTTTTTAGTTACAGCAGCGTGTAACAAACTAAATCCGTTTTTAGTTTGGTATTGAATATTGATTATTTTTTTTTTCGATCAAATACTTTACTAGTTGCACATGTCCTTTTGCTGCTGCTTCATGCAGTATACTAAAATTGCGCCTTTTTGTTTTAAAACTACATATTGCTCCAGCTTGCAGCAACAGTTCAACAACATTTTCCTTGCCAGATAGGCAAGCATCCTTAAAAGGAGTATTTTTGTCAATATTTTTCTGGTTAATTAAAGCACCACTTTCAATAAGTAATCGTGCTACGTCTTCATGACCAGCTGTGGCAGCTTCATGTAGTGGTGTACAAAGAAAATCGTCTTTGTGATTAATATTGGCCTTATTTTTGATTAAACATCTTACAGCTGCACTTTTGCCGAAAAAGGCCGCTTGTTGCAACGGTGTCTTTTTCCATTTATCTCCTATGTCAACAAAAACTCCAATATCTATCAAAACTTGCATAGCTTTAACCCGATCGGAAACGGCTGCATAATGAAGTGGCGTCATTCCTTTGTCGGTATAACAATTGATATCGGCGCCATTTTCTACTAAAAAATTAATAATTAAATCATGACCGAAATCAGGTGCAAAGTAAATAGGGTAATAAAAAGAAACTAAATCATGTGCAT
>OX467716.1:6678490-6903490 GCA_950111635.1 Agelastica alni | reverse complement strand
GGTGTGCCACAGGGCTCTGTTCTTGGTCCACTTCTGTGGAATATCATGTATGACGGGCTCCTGAGACTGAAGCTTCCAAGATGTGTCAAACTGGTAGCGTATGCGGATGATGTTGCCGCAGTGATCGTCGCCAAACACCTCGACGAGATTCAACATCTGTTTGACATCACTTTTGAGAAGATCAACCAGTGTATGGATACAGTGAACCTACAACTGACCAAGCAGAAGACCGAAGCAGTGCTTATTACCAGCCGAAAAGAAGTTGAAACAATTAAGCTAAAAGTCGGTGACCGAGAAATCACATCACAACCTCATATACGATATCTGGGAGTGATGCTTGATGCCCGACTCAACTTCAAGCAGCAAGTGGAACACGTCTGTACGAAAGCGTCAGTAGTGAGAGCTAGTCTCGCACGATTGATGCCGAACGTCGGAGGCCCAAAGCAAAACAGGAGGCTACTATTGTCATCAGTAGTCACATCGGTGCTCACCTACAGAATATCCATTTGGGCTGACGCACTAGAGGTGCAAAATTCATGGAGAAAAGCTGGACCAATATATCGTATGAGTGCCCTACGAGTTGCAAGCGCCTTTCGAACAATATCAGAGGAAGCAGTGTGTGTCATTTCCGAAACTTTGCCGCTCAGAGTCCTAGCTGAGGAAAGACGGAACCTTTACCAACGAAAGAGGACAACCACACAAAGTGCCGAGGAACTCAGAGCTGAAGAACGGCAGAACAGCATCGCACGATGGCAATCGCAGTGGGACGCCGCGACAACAGGGAGATGGACACACCGTCTCATACCGAAGATCGACGTTTGGCTAAACCGAAGTCATGGCGAGGTCAATTACTATCTGACGCAGTTGTTGTCAGTACATGGATGTTTTCGGACGTATCTTCACCGCTTCAAGCATGATTATTCACCGGAGTGCCCGTCCTGCCCAGGAATCAATGAAGACGCAGAGCACGTTTTCTTTGAGTGCCCACGATTTTACCCGCAGCGAGATGAGCTGGAGATGATCCTAAAGAAGAAAATCCAACCAGAGACAATAGTAGAAGCAATGTTGTCATCAAGAGCCTCCTGGAACGCCATCAGCACATTTGCAACAGAAGTCCTCATAGACTTGCGTTCCATCGAAAGAAGAAGAGCAAATGACAACAACTAGAAGAAAGGTAAAATAACACCTTAGCTACCAGAAGAAAGAGCAGTAGCTAGATCCTCCCCTCACGAAGTAATGCGTAACGGCGGTTTCCATGAGGGATTAGGGGAAAGAGGAAAAGGGGTTTAGGGTTTAGTGGGTAGGGGCGCTAGAGTCGAATTTTAGTATGACACTGCGTCGAGTCACCACATATCCAGGCCAAACAACTATGCCTAGAATCCGTAAAAAGGATTCACCCCCCTTAAAAAAAAAAAAAAAAACACACACACACACACACACACATACACACACACACACACACACACACACACACATACACACACACACACACAAAAAGACACACAGGTTTTGGAAAATTTGTAATGGTTACAGTATTAAATTTTTTTTTTAAATTTATATATTTATTGGTTTTACAACGTCTTCGTCTTGCGATACCCAATCGCAATTCGTCTCTGTTGGCCCACAAGTTCTCGTCCGGGTCTCTATCTCTGATTTCACTTTCGATTCCTTCTCTTTAGCTCTTTATTGGCCTTCCTCATCGTCTTCTTTCAGCTGGGTTTTACGTTAACACCTGTCTAGGCAATTTGTTGATCCTTGATCTTTCTGCAGCCCTTCTCCAGTAATCCATCTCTGCAGCACACTCCGTTCACTCCTTAATTTGCCAAACTTCTGAACCATATGTTATAATACTTTTTAAGATAACATTGTAAAAAAAATAAAAAATAATTTTTTTATAAATTTCCAAATCTACGCTCATGAACCCTTCACTTCAAATCTTTCAAACTACCTCTATTTTGTTCCTATTGTATTTTATTATTTGCATCTTGAAAACTAGGATTTATGATGTTTTTAAAAATTTGTCAAAGTACTCTGTACTTCTCTTATCTGATCCGCAAAAAAAATTTAAAACGACCCTTTAAGCAGAATTCATTTTACTGTTATATGACAAAAAGCTTTTACTAAAATTTCTCAATTTCTAGATATTATCAATCAAATATTAAATCATAAAATGATGAATCAACTTTTAGAAAAAGATATTTTTTTGTATTCTAAATGAAATGAAATTTAAAATAACTAGTAACTAAATAATCGGAAATATTCCAAAAAACTTTTTAATCAAACTCATCTTTGATTTTTTCTAAATTTATATTATATTTTTGCTATAAATTTCTTTATGCGAAGTATTATTCTTCATTGGCAATTTTTAATATTTCCAATTTTTATAAGTTTGTTAGATTATTGACAAATTTATTACATTGAAATGTAATACATGAAATTTTTGAATTTTAATTTAATTTATGCACTACCAAGATACCATAAAAATATTTTTTTTAAATAGCAGAAGTAGTGAACAATTTGCGTGTATGTCTTGTCGTGATAATTAATAAAATACTAATCTGTTAGTTAACAGAAAAATGCCAATTCAAAATTTTATTTAAATATTCTATTTAATTAAAATTATTTTTACTTTATCTCAAGCCATTTTAAAAATGTACTTGAGTTGTAGTGATTAATTTTTTGTTAAATGTGATATACTTAAACGTTTTTTCCATTTTGTTTTTTCACAAAAAATATTTGTAGTTGGTTATAAAACCTATACAAGCTCAATATTATAAATAATATTCTGCAGTTCTTTAAAAAGTGCACTCCAATTTTAAATAAAAAATTTAATATTTTTAAAATTATTTTCTCTACTTAATAATTAAATTTTTTTTTTATGAGCAGCCAGAAAGTGTTAAAAAGGCCGTCTGGCGGTGCATAGAGGTGTGTTGGTTCCTACACTTATGTATGGTAGTGAATGTTGGGTTTGGCAGAAGAAGCATAAAAATAGGATTAATGCTGCGGAGATGATCCTCTAACTTTATAGTGCCCTGCACTGCGTTAGGTACTTGTGCGCCGACTTCATCGGCCACCTTTGGACCTCAGGGTTTCGGTTCGAGAGCAAGCCTGGTACAATGAGTACTGGGGGTGGTGGCAGGTTCAACTCTTCAAGTTGCTCCTGGGGCTTGGTAGCTTGGCAGACGAACAAAGTGCTCGCTTGCCAAGTGGTCCAAGCTTGGGGTCCCAGGTGCACTTTGCACTGGGGCGCGGAGATGATCAGTCTGAGAAGTATAGCCGGAGTGACTCGGTTGGAAGAAGTAAATAATAGTGAGATAAGAGAACGCTGTGGTGTAAAAGAAGAGGAAACTGGCAGATGTTAAGGGAGGCTTTCACTCGACGATAGGTGGATTAGGCTGGATGTGAATGTGGTGATAGTATCTAGGAATTGAGAAATTTTAGTAAACACTTTTTGTCAGATAGCAGTAAAATAAATTCTGTTTAAAGGGTCGTTTTAAATTTTATTGGGGATCAGATAAGAGAAGAGAAGTACAGAGTACTTTGAAAATTTTTTAAAAACATCATAAATCCTACTTTTCAAGATGCAAATAATAAAATACAATAGGAACAAAATACAGTTAGTGCAGAAAAATTAAAAGTTAGCTTGAGGGATTTCACCTTTACCTAAGCAGTCATTGAAAAGTTTTTCTAGATATTCCAATAGTTTTGGGCTTTCCAACCCCATCTTGATACATTCGATTATTATATTATCCGGACCTGGTGCTTTGTTATTTTTCATTTTCTATGCTTATAAAAGATTATTTAAATTATAAATTATTTTAAAATATAATTTAAAATCTATATATAGCAAAATAGTTGTTAGAAGGTATATAAAATTAACAAAAACGCAAATAGGTCGAAAATTTGTGTTTTGCAAGCCTTGTATCCTAAAAAGTGGTGTTCTACAAAAATCATTGTGGTCTTAAATTATCATAAATTTAATTGACTTTAGAAAAAATAAAATAAAATTATAACTATTTTGTAATGTGACTTTGTAAATTATTACGTAGAGAATATCTGTTAAAAATAATAAATTTTATATTTAAAATTGAAGTGTACTTTTTAACGGAACTGAATGTTTAAACAACTACAGAATATTTATAATATTAAGGCCCAGTTGTTCAGTCTTGGTCCAAGCAGAGCTCAAGGTTAAACCTGGTTCAAATTTCAAAGTTCAGTTGTACAAAGCTAGTTCAACTTGGTTCACTGGCTGTCATTTTTTAAGGTTCAACTGAGCCATCGAATTTGGTAGCTTAAACCAAGTTCTTCCGTAACATAACCTGTTGACGACGTACAAGGCTCAAATCCGACCTCTAGTGAAGTATTACTCGCACATTTAGGGTTCAGCACTAAGGCATTCTCTTCGTCTTCTAGATTCCATTCAGAAAAGGGCCATTCGGTTGATAAACAGCTCAACTCTCACAGATACCCTTCACCCTCTAGAATATAGAAGAGTTGCAGACCAGTCATTACTCCATGGCAGATGCTCCAGAGAAATAAAAACTCTTGTACCACCATTGGCCACATTCGGCAGAAGAACTCGGCACGCTGATCAGTCTCACCCATTTAATCTCAAGATTGACACTACAAGGACCAATCTCCATCAAGAATCCTTCTTTTACAGGGCTGCTACGGAATGGAACAAGCTTCCAAAATCAGTTTTTCCAAAGAACTATGACCTGCAACTTTTTAAAAAGCGGGTCCACAATAATTTTATTTTCTATAATCCCTTCCCCTTCTAATAGTCGCAGTGCGGGCCGTCTGGGGCCCACACGATAGGTCTACCCTTTTTGCGACTATTTTCGTTAAAAAAAAATAATATTTTTTTTTAATTAATTTCGTTCAATGATTCCATCTGCCTCTAGTTCTAAGTTTTTTAATCTGCTACTGACTTTTGTTTCATTACTTTATATTCTAAATTGTACTGTTACCAACATAAAAAATCTTTCCTTGAACCATGTCCTGTAGAGCTGGGCTCAAATATGATCTGTACAACAGAAATCTATTTTTGCACTGGGTTCATCCCTGAACTTGGTTCAGTAGAACCAACCCTTGAACCGTAACTGAACAACTGGGCCTAAACTTGTATATGTATTATATAACTAACCACAAATAATTTTTTGTAAAAAAACAAAATGGAAAAAATGTTTAAAGTATAGCAAATTTAACAAAAAATTAATCACTACAACAACTCAAATACATTTTTAAAATGGCTTGAGATAAAGTAAAAATAATTTTAATTAAATAAATTTTTGAATTAGTTTTTTGCTGTCAACCAACAGGTTAGTGTTTTATTAATTATCACGAAAGACATTTAAATTATTTACTACTTCTGCTATTTAAAAAAATTTTTTTTTGGATCCTTGTAGTGAATAAATAGAATCAAAATTAAAACATTTTATAAAATTAATTTGTTAATAATCAAACAAACTAATACAAAATTAAAAATATTTAAAAATGCCAACGAAGAAATAATATAAATTTAGAAAAATCAAAGATGAGTTTTATTAAAAAAGTTTGTTGGAATCTTTTTGTATGTAGTAACTAGATTTTTTTAATTTCATTTCCCAGCATTTAGAATGTCTAAAAGCTGACCCATCATTTTATGACTTAATATTTAGTTAATAATATCTGGGAATCGAGAAATTTTAGTAAAAACTTTTTGTCAGAAACAGTAAAATAAATTCAGTTCAAAGGGTCGTTTTAAATGTTATTGGGGATCAGGTAAGAGTTTTTCGGAAGTACACAGTAGGTACTGGTAAATGTTTAAAAACATCATAAATCCTAGTTTTTAGGATGCAAATAACAAAATACAAAGGGAACAAAATACAGAAGGATTAGGATTCATAAGCGTAGTTTTTTTAAATTTCTAAAATTTATATATATAATTATATTGTAATGATACGTTTTTAATGACTTTAATTTTATTAATTTATATTATTCACTCTAATATTAATGTATTATCTATGTATTATATGCCCGTTAGAAACAATTTTCTTAATCACAAAGAGGGTTCAATTATATAAAGAAATATATAAACTTTACAATAAATTTTCATATATTTTATATATATATATATATATATATATATATATATATATATATATATATATATATATATATATATATATATATATGAAAACGCTACATCACAAATAATGAGAACACAGGATAAAATAAATAAAATAAAAATAAAACGCGAAATGAGACAAGGGAATTCGATCTCCCCCAAACTACTCACATTGGCTATAGAGGACATGTTCAAAGAGTTAAACTGTCAGAACAAGGGTATCCTTATAGACGGCAAAAAGCTAAGTCACCTTAGATTTGCAGATGACATCACATTGATAGCACGTGACCAGGATAAACTACAAAGTATGATTGAAGCACTAAAAAAGAAATCAAAGCAAATAGGCCTAAAAATCAATACTAACAAGATTAAGTACCTAACCTATACATAAAAATCAACATATTATAACCATAAATAGCCAACCAATTGAAAAAGTAGAATCATATATATATACTTGGGTCAAAAGATAGAGGTAACAAAAAATAATTTAATTGCAGATTTATCACGCCGAATATCTTTGGGGCATGGTCAGCATTTGGGAGAACACAAGATGTCTTTAAATCCAACCTGCCTAATACAATAAAAGCTAGAGTTTTCAACCAATATGTCCTCCCGGTTCTCACTTATGGACCTGAGCACTAAACAATAATATAATAAATAGATTACAAGTAACACAACGAGCCATGGAAAGACGAATCCTGAACATCAAGCAACAAAACTGCATTAGCAACACCGAAATAAGAAGAACAAAAGTTAAAGATGTTATAGAAAAAATATGTACACTAAAGTGGAACTGTGCGGGACATATTGGGAGAATGACAGACAAAAGACGGACGCGAAGGATGATAGAATGGAGACCATGTGGAAAACAAAAGGAGTAGAGGTAGACCGGATGATATAAAGAGACTGGCTGTACATGACTGAATCAGGAAAACCAATAACAGAGGAAACTGGCAGATGTTAAGGGAGGCCTTCACTCGACGATGGGTGGATTAGGCTGGATGTGGATATATATATATATATATATATATATATATATATATATATATATATATATATATATATATATATATAGTAAACCAAAAAATCTTTTTGGAGATTACGAGGATGCAGTCATACAACTGGACAGGAAAAATAAAACTCTTTGTTTATTCGTCAAGCTTTCGAAAATGTTTATTTCCTTTTTCAAGACATTCAAACTTGAGGATCCCTTCTAAGTACAATTTAACATGAGGGTTTTGACCCTGCTTTTATTAATTCTTAAAAAGGATGTGATTGTAAGTTCTTATATGTGTATATCAATTTGGATTTAGAAAAAAGAAGGCCTAGGACATATAGAGGGAAGGACATACAGATAAAGGGGAAAGTCAAATATCTTGGAGTAACTAGCATCTAGAAAAAACAATCAAAAAAACACGGTAGTTATGCCGTCCATAACATACGCCTCTTTGATATGGTGGCCCAAAACAGAACAAGGAGGGGCCATTACAAGATTGGATAAGGTGAAAAGACTTGCCTGTATGGGTATCACACAAATCAACACCAACTGCAGCCATGGAAGCTCTCCTGGGGTTGCCTCCTCACCATGCAGGGTGAAGCGAGGCTCGGTGCATCCAGACTGCAGGATACACACAACAACCTGAACGGTGGAATAGAGTGACACAATTCTAATTGAACAACGAGCAAAAAACTCAAAAATTGGAATAAAAATTACAAATTTAGCAGTGATGTGCCTGACTTCCAGATATTGGTTTAAGAAAAAAATCCTTCGTTAGTGGACAGTTATTACATGCGAGCAATTTAACTAATTTGTATAATTCAAACGGTTTTCTAATATGGTCTTATGCTTAAGAGAATTATATAACTGCAGTTAAAACTCATATTAATGAAGAATTTTGTAGAGACAACAAAATCGTTAACCAAATGGCATTCATTTAAGAAAATCTATACAGATGGATCTAAAACAGAAAATGGTGTGGGGTGTGCCGTTTGGTATCCCTCTAAAAATATTCGTCAATTGTGTAAACTTCCCAATTTACTATCTTTTTATAACGCAGAATGATTTGCAATCAGGAACGCAATTCATTTAATTTTACGACAAACTGAAAACAAGTTTGCTATCTTTACAGATTCTAGAAGCTCCGTTCAAAAATTGGGTGAGCCATGGATAGACACTAACGCAAATTATATAGTCTTGGATATTTTAGACCTTTACAGAAAAGCTTTAAATAGCGGTTAACAAATTTATATTGCTTGTATTAAAGCGCATGTTGAAATACCCGAAAATAAGTTTGTAGATTAATTAGCTAATTAACTGTCCGATTATAACAGTGTTTGTAATATACCTACAAATAATTTTTTTTCCTTTTTAAAAAAACAGCTACAATCAAACTAAAGAAATTATAGTCAGGGACATAGTGGATGATTTTATAAAAACATTCAGCCTAAAATTCGTACTACACCGTGGTTTAAAACTGAAAATAATAGAGCTTTTATTCGACTAATTTGCAGAATTCGCAGTAACCATGCATTATGTCCGGCATATAAATACAAAATAGGTCTAATTAATAGTAACAAATATGTATGTGATGAAATTGCCGATTTACAACATATACTGGGTTGCAATTTAAATAAAATTAAAATAGACACATTGCATCAGATTTTGGCACAAACAAAAATTTAATTTCCTATTAACTTAACAAATCTGCTGACATTAGAAGACAACAGTATATATAATATTTTATAAAAACTTCTGTAATTCTGTAAGTAGCGTCGCTATATTTCGTAAAATATGTAATCCTGAACCGAAAAAAAAATACACATAACATTAAAAAGACAAATAAAAAAAAAATCCCATATTAAAAAAAATGTTCTCATCTAATAAACCACTAACACTATTTTCAATTTAAGGTATAAATGATAAAACGACAATAAGGATATCTGGCCAGTTGGCTCTGCCAGTGTTATCAACACAAAAAAAAATTAAGTACAAACGCCACTGGTATTTTTTCGATTTCCCTGAAGTTGGTTTAAATCCCAAATTCAACATTTCAATTATAAATTTTTATGAAAGAATATCTCAATAACAATGGAACAGTAAAAATTTAAATCCTTGTCGAAAATAAATTTCTAGGTATAGGAGAATAGACAAATAATAAAAGTTTTACCTGTTACTCGTTGGTCCATACTATAAATAAAGAAATATTTTCTAAAATTCAGCAGTTGAACGTTTAACTTTTCAGTTTAATGTTTAGTACTTATTCGTTTCAAATTTTTGAATTTTTAGTGCAAGTTTGTGCTTTTATAGAATTAAAGGTAAGTGTTTGTGTTTATTGCAATATTTTGTAGCAAAATGTTTTAATAATATTGTTTTAGTATTTCTTTCCGAGCTCTAAAATACTTCTTATAACTTATCCCAATTTTTGTCTTTTCTGTTCATTTATTTGCGCAAAAGTGTTACTCTCACAACAACAAAAAATTATTTAAAAAATTAAATAGAAGCTTTATTTTTACAGTTTAAAATTATATTTTAACAATAATTTAAAAAATACCCTAAAATACAATTTTGAATAGACATAAACATATATAACATTTTATATTAAATTGTTTTTCAAACATTTATTGTTTTAAAAGTAAAATAATTTAATAATAGTGATATTTAAATTTGTGGCCAAGATTTGAAATATATACACAAAAACAGAAAGGTGATAATAAAGACAAATAATTTATTTTCAGGTTTCGAGCATATTATCTTTTAAAAATAATGGATGCATGTTGTCTGTTACACCACGCCATAAAAATTGGCTGTTTAAAATTGGTAATTAAGCTGGTAGAAAATGAAGGTCATAAAATTGTTAATAAATTTTGCTATTCAAAATACACGCCGTTGCACGAAGCTGCAAAATTAGGTCATTACGATATAGTAGAATATCTTATCAAAAAAGGTGCGAATGCTAATGCACATGATTTAGTTTCTTTTTATTACCCTCTTCACTTTGCAGCTGATTTCGGTCATGATTTAGTAATTAAATTGTTGGTAGAAAAAGGCGCCGACATCAATTGTTGTACCGACATCAAAATGACGCCACTTCATTATGCAGCCGTTTCCGATCGGGTTAAAGCTATGCAAGTTTTAATAGATATTGGAGTATTTGTTGACATAGGAGATAAATGGAAAAAGACACCGTTGCAACAAGCGGCCTTTTTCGGCAAAAGTGCAGCTGTAAGATGTTTAATCAAAAATAAAGCCAATATTAATCACAAAGACGATTTTCTTTGTACACCACTACATGAAGCTGCCACAGCTGGTCATGAAGACGTAGCACGATTACTTATTGAAAGTGGTGCTTTAATTAACCAGAAAAATATTGACAAAAATACTCCTTTTAAGGATGCTTGCCTATCTGGCAAGGAAAATGTTGTTGAACTGTTGCTGCAAGCTGGAGCAATATGTAGTTTTAGAACAAAAAGGCGCAATTTTAGTATACTGCATGAAGCAGCAGCAAGAGGACATGTGCAACTAGTAAAGTATTTGATCGAAAAAAAAATAATCAATATTCAATACCAAACTAAAAACGGATTTAGTTTGTTACACGCTGCTGTAACTAAAAAAAGAAACACTGATATGATCAAATATTTATTGGAAACGGGAATAAATGTACAAGGACAAACCAGTTACAGAAAAACCACTGCGATATTTTTGGCGATCCAACATTCTTGCATTGAAAACATAGAAATACTGATTGAAAATGGAGCTAAATTAAAAAAAGAAT
Organism: Agelastica alni; assembly: GCA_950111635.1. Lineage (NCBI taxonomy): Eukaryota > Metazoa > Arthropoda > Insecta > Coleoptera > Chrysomelidae > Agelastica > Agelastica alni. The sequence continues at coordinate 6,892,609 of OX467716.1, read as the reverse complement.
TCTTAAAATTAATTCCGGATACACTAATCGTTTATTATCACCGAGAAAAATATGTACCAGTGGGAAAATTATTAATAAAATATTTCCTTTTAATTAATAATAGTATTGATTTGGACAGGGATGAAATTAATCCGATCTTTCATACCTATTGGATGGCATGTATGAAAGAAGTAGCAATCATGAAAAAACACATTTTGTCAGGTACTAATAAATCGCTGTATTCGATTTTACAGGGTCTTTTTGACGACGTAAAATCGGTAGAATACATAAAACATGAAATTTTAAACGAGCATATAAGTAACTTATGTATGTATATCGAAGATTTACCGATATACTCGAGTATTCAGAAAATTATAGTTACAAGGATCCAAAAAGCATATAGACGTGTATATTGGATGGAAGAAGCCTATACACTTTTTAAAAATATAAAACCATCTTTGCCGATAGAAATGATTCAAATGATTTTTGATCATTTACCCATACATGACATTAAGGCATTTATATTGTCGTTTAAATTACATTCTGCGGAAAACATCCGAAACCGGTTTTTTATTCACTGACAATTCTTAAAACATGGCCTAAATAGAATAGTTTTTTAATGTACGTAATACCCTGGAAAGTAATGATTGGATTTGGCAGTAATTCGTGTTCGTTAGCATATTTAGTATGTTGCTTATATTATTAAAGACGACGTGGTTTACGTATGGCTTGGGGCTTGAATCAAATAAGTGAAACATTAATTTACGTTGATTCATAAGATCAATTAAGAAAAATATTTAATACATTTTTGTTTATTTGAATTACTTCTTAGTTCACAGTTATGTTTCAAGCCCTTGGCGAGGGGTTCCACGATCAACGAGTGTGATTTTTTATTTGAAAACTATGATAACTTTGTTTGTATTTTATTTGTGCATAATGTGGTGTTAATTATTTTATATTATATTATAGATTACTACCTGCTTAAGATTTATAACTATCTTTTATCGATAAATTCAGTAATGATAAATTCCTTTATTGTTTGTTACTTATTATTTATTCAGGTTAATTTGCACATTTATTTTCATAACAGTTACATTGTTGAAAAAAAACCCCAACGCACTGTGACAGTACCTCAAGGGTGGTGTGGAAATCTGTCGTGAGCTTCTGTATTAAATGTAATTGATAATTACTTTTTTATTTAGTAAGTTATGTTTTGTAAATTTTTATTAAAAGATTTATATTAATGTTTTTAAAAATAGTAATACGACTTTTTGTTTAGAAACAAAATTTGCAGGATTTAGAAGAGGAAGGAATTCTTGGCTACAAGTCAGGTCTATTGCGCTTCTATAGACTTGGAAAAGACCTATGACAGAGTGGTGAGAAGTGAATCGTGGTCGACATTGTCTATGTATGGGGTGAGGCGGTAGTTTAATACGAGCAATGAAATCACTTTACGAGGATTCCACTGCTTGTGTCAGGGTAAACGGAGCTTGCACGGAGTTTAACAACGAAAAAGGTGTGAGACAGGGATGTGTGGCTTCGCCATGGCTGTTTAATTTATACATAGACGATTGTATAAAATATTTGAAAGAGTGCGTATGAATTAAAATGAATGATTTGATCGTCAAATACCTTTTTTACGCCGATGATCAAGTCATATTAGCGTCATCGGAAGAGGAGTTGCAGGCGATGGTTAATGTTATGCATGATGACCTAAAAATCAAAGGGATGAAAATAAATGTAAGCAAAACGAAAGTAATGGTTTTTGAAAGGGAAGAAAGCATGAGAAAGAGTGGAACAAGTATATGAATTTGTGTACTTTAGTTCAAAGTTTACGAGAGATGAAAAGTATGACAGTGACATTGAGCGAAGGGTGTTGGCAGGAAAACAAATGAATGAGGCACTGCATAGCTTTATGAACAGCCAGAAAGTGTCAAAAAAGGCACGTCTGGCTGTGCATAGAGGTGTGTTGGTTCCTACACTTATGTATGGTAGTAAATGTTGTGTTTGGCAGAAGAAGCATGAAAATAGAATTAATGTTGCGGAGATGAGTGGTCTGAAAAGTATAGCCGGAGTGACTCGGTTGGATAAAGTAAAGAGTAGTAAGATAAGAGAACGCTGTGGTGTAAAAGATGTGCTTACAAAGATATACAATGGATACAAAGGAATGCTTAGATGGTCACGTAGAAAGGACGGATAAAAAAAGATTAACGAAACAAATTTATAAGGCGAGTGTGAATAGACAAATCGGTAGAGGTCGACCTCTGCGAACATATCCCGGTCAGATCAACATTGTTTTGAAGAAAGGCCAGGTCAAGAGTACCAACAACCGTCGAGCATGTATGAGAGCACTGATGAAAGTAGAGGAAACAAAAGATGTGTGTAAGAACCGTAGCAAGTGGAAGGAAGTGGTCTCTCCCTACCTCTACGGGAAAAAGGCGTGACTATATGTATGTATCTATGTACAACATTTGCTTTACTTAAAACAGTGGTTATTAGGGTAAATGATTAATATTTAGTTTTTTAAGGTGCGTCTGAGCTAAGCAAACATGTGAAAAAAAAATGTTTAACACGCACTCTTCAAATGTTTATTTAATGTTTTCCCAAACATTTGACAAATGTTTTCCACGTTTGCGAAACTCATAGTATACATTTTCAAACGTTTGCTTATAGAAGTAATGTTTCCCGCAATAGCAGCTAGCAAACAGGCCGAATTTTTAAATTATCCATATATTTATTATTTTCAGAATCCCCCATTATCGTAACCCTTTCATACAATTTGATAAGATGTGCAAATTTTTCTTCATCCCATTTTATTTCATGAATGATTAGGAGCAAACACTGAATGTTTTCGGTCAATGTTGAAACGTTATACTATTTTATTTGTTGTTATAAATACAATTGTTATACAAATACTTTTTTCATGGTTAATAAAGGTTCAGAAAACATTAGTACGGACGCACGACGCACCTTAAGCCCTTTCTTGCCCCTTTTTACAATACCACTGAGCGCGACTCTTTATTTTTAGAGTACTGTTAACATTGAACTTTTAAATTAATGTTATTTTTGTTAGTTTCTCTTTCAGCAATCTTGTAAACATTTTTTTTTCTAATTTTAATAAACCTGTTTGTATATCTGTAGGTTTTTTAATTGTTTCAGAGATAAGAACGAATTTTGTACAGCCGAAATACGTCGATTAATTAGCTCGTTTTATGGTACTAAATTAAAATAATACGATTGGATTTGTTTGGGGTTAAATCACTTTTAGTGATTTTAATTATAAAATTATTTGGCGCCCTTATGTGGTTAGTAATTTTAGTTTTTATTAGTTAGTTTGATATATCCGAAAAAAAATACGGTTGTATAGATCCGTGACATCCCCTCAAATTTAATCCAATCGAGAAATCAAGGAGTCACGGAACCCTGAGTATAATATTTTGATCTTTTTCTTTTAAGTTACTTGGTTAATAAATAGTTTACACATTGAAATTAAAATTTTAAAATAAATTAAATTTTATTTGTTTGATTAATATTAATTATAAGTATTTTATTCTTAAAAATTCTTTTTGTATTTAAACCCTTAGTTTTTTATTAAATCATCAATTAGTTTTTTTTAAGTATCGTAACAAAATTGGCGCCCAACGTGTGGCTTTAGTAAGTTTTTTTAGAGTTACACAAGAGTAACACCTTTGGCTCCCAACTTTTGGGATTTTTAGATAAATTCCATAACATTGTGTTCTTGACTAATAGTCCAATAAACGTAGCACTAAAATCAAAATTTTATAGTAAAGGTTGCATTTTTAATAGTAGCTTTGCAATTTAAAACTTTGTGCGAATTAGCCAAAATTAAGACCTCCGGGAAATCTTCCTGGCTGTCTGATATTATACTTATGTTTTTGTTTGCTAGAGGTCTGTTAGTCCTCGTCTTCTGCGACCCACCGGCTTTGTAGACAGTATTTTCTTTGGCATTCTGTCTCCGTCCTTTCTGATGACATGTGCTGCCCACCTTAGTCGACCAATCTTGATCACCAAAACAACATATTTTCCTCCGAAGCGCTCATAAAGATTGTACAGCTCGAAGTTGTACCGACGCCTCCACACACACCATTTTCACGAATTCCGCCAAATATACTCCTTAGTACTTTTCTTTCGAATATTTGAATTATGATTGTATCATTATTGCTGAGTGCCCATGTTTCAGAGGCATAGGTAAGCACTGGTTTAACGAGTGTCATGTACAATCGGATTTTTGTACCGCGACTTGGATTTTGGTTTCTTAAGTGTTTTCGTAACCCATAGTAACATTTATTTGCCAGTAGAATGCGGTGCTTGATTTCTTCGCTTTCGAAGTTGTCACATGTTAAGGTGGATCCAAGGTACCGAAACTGGCGGGTAGCATCAAAGTTGTAATCTGCTACTGTAAAGTTTTGTCCAACGTTACGTATTTTTTTCTGTGTAGAGGATATCATTAGCTTAGTCTTGTCCTCGTTTATAGTGAGGCCAATCCCTCTGGCTGCTTCGGTAAAAGACATGGTTACTTCTTTTGAGGTGCGTGCTGAGCGGCATACTATATCTACATGCGATGCCATACCATTGTATGTTTTAAATTCGGTGAATAGATTATTTTGTATTCTAATCATGTTCACGACGCTTAACATGGTCATCCTTGTGAGGTCTATAAGCTTTTTAGGAATAATCAGGTCGTTTATAGCCTCGTAGAGTCGAATTCGTATAATGCTATCATACGCTGCTTTAAAGTCTATAAACATGTGATATGTGTCAATATTAAATTCTAGGGTTTTTTTCAATACTTGTCGAATAACAAATATCTGATTAGTGGTCGACCTTCCTGCTCTAAATGCACCCTGGTACTCTCCAAGTCTGTCTTCAACATATGGTAGTGGGCGTTGGTAGATGAAACTGGACAGAATTTTATAGGCACTGTTAAGTATTGTGATTCCTCTATAGTTTTTGCACTCTAGTTGGTCTCCTTTCTTGTGCAAGGGACAGATGATACCCATTCCATTCTCTTAGCATTAGTTCGACACCCCATATTTTAGAAATTAGTTCATGCATGTTGAGAAGAAATGTTTCACCCGCGAGCTTATAGAGTTCAGCTGGCAGGTTGTCAGTTCTAGGTGCTTTGTTGTTCTTTAGCTTTTTTGTGGCAGCCTTAACTTCTTCTAGTGATGGGGAGTCTTCTTCCTCTTTAAAATCCTTCTTACACATCCCATATCATCTTCTTAGTTTCATTCGTCACTCTTTTAATCTTTGTATACAGTTTCCTGACGATAGGTCCACATCCACATCCAGCCTAATCCACTCATCGTCTTATTTCTGTGTTGGTAATGCCACAAGATGCGCAGTGGAACCAATCTTTAACAAGCCCAAAAAGAGAGGCGGGAGTTTTGAGATAGTGTGAAAGATATTCTAAATAAGTGTAACCAAAATAAAAGAATTTTAATGTTGGGTGATTTTAATAGTTGGGTAGGAGTAAAGTGTGATGGATATGACAGTGTCGGCACGGTGACGGCAGAGTAAATAAAAACGGAAAAAATCTACTTAAGTATGTTTGGAGTGGAATCTTGTGGGTGAAGGGTATCTGTGAAAGTTGAGCTGTTTATCAACCCTATGGCCCTTTTCTGAATGGAATCTGGAAGACGAAGAGAATGCCTTGGTGCTGAACATTAAATGTGCGACCATACTCTAGTAGAGGTCGGATTTGAGCCTTGTACGTCGTCAGGAGTAAAAACTTTCTATCTTTTCACAGAAAACCTAGCGTTTAGCTTGCTTACTTTGCGATGTTAGCAACATGGTCATACCAAGACATATTATTAGACACCGTGACTTCCAAAATCGAGATGAAGGGACTTGATTCAAGGGTATTTTCGGACATGGAATGATTTGAAGAATTCAATTTCTTAGAAAACGTGGCGCTTTGTGTTTTCTGGGCGTTGAACGGAACAAGATTGTTGGTTCCCCACTCGACGATTGCTTCAAGATCTCTAAAACTGATTTTGGAAGCTTATTCCATTCCGTAGCAGCCCTGTAAACGAAGGATTCTTGATGAAGATTGGTCCTTGTAGTGTCAATCTTGAGAGTAAATGGGTGAGACTGATCAGCGTGCCGAGTTCTTCGGCCGAATGTGTACCAATGGTGGTACAAGAGTTTTTATTTCTCTGGAACATCTGCCATGGAAATATCTGTAGAGCAATGACTGGTCTGCAACTCTTCTTCTATGTTCTAGAGGGTGAAGGGTATCTGTGAGAGTTGAGCTGTTTATCAAGCGAATGGCTCTTTTCTGAATGGAATCTAGAAGACGAAGAGAATGCCTTGGTGCTGAACCCAATATGTGCGAGCAATACTCCAGTAGAGGTCGGATTTGAGCCTTGTACGTCATTAACAGTTGATTAGGAGTAAAAAACTTTCTGGCTTTCCTCAGAAAACCTAGCCTCTGGCTTGCCGACTTTGCGATGTTAGCAACATGGTCATGCTAAGACATATTATTGGACACCGTGACTCCCAAAATCGAGATGGAGGGACTTGGTTCAAGGGTATTTTCGGACATTGTGATGGTATGATTTAAAGAATTCACTTTCTTGGAAAACGTGGCGCTTTGTGTTTTTTGGGCGTTGAACTGAACAAGATTGTTGATTCCCCACTCGACGATTGCTTTAAGATCTCTATTGATGGAATAAACCTGTTCCTGTCTGAGTCTATTTGTATCATTTACCGAAAGTGATCGATAGGAGAGTTGAGACAAGTGTGCTGTATTCTGCAAAACTGTAAATAGGGTTCGTGGTGGTTTTTAAGAGGTCGTTGATGTGTAAAAGAAATAGGGTGGGGGACAGGATGAAACTCTGAGGGACCCCAGCATTGGTTTTTAACGCATCAGAAGAAATACCGTCAGCTGCCACATGTAAGGAGCGATCTTGCATGAAGCTCATGAGTCATGTAGGTAATAACTAATAACTATGTGTAACGAGCAGATTTTAACAATGATATACAAATAACAAGTTAACCTTACAACGCTCTCAATACTAAAATTATAAATAAAAGAGAACAATTCAAAGAAACAAAAATAAAAATAATTAAATTATAACGGAAATTTTATCATTTTTTTATTTTTTTCTTATTCCGGTTGCTAAAGCAAACCCTGGCGTTTTAGTATTGTTTTTTATTAGAATAATTAAAAGTCAATTTAATCCTATTTCTTGCATTTAAATTTAAATCTCGTTTCCATCCTAAAACGCCAGTAGGCAAGTTTGTTTGCAGTGATAGAAAAGACATTCAGAATTATTACTCTTTGTTTTCTGGAAATTTTAGTTTCGACTAATTTTGAATATATTTGGTTAGTTTTCTATGAATGAATGAATGAATAAATAAATAAATAGGAGTTGTAGAAGAGGTTTAATTTTTCCCTATGCACTGCTACATTGCCTGCTTTTTGCGCTGGAAGCAGCCATCCAAAAAATCGATAGAACTGGAATCAAACCACACAAATACTTGGGTATGCTGACTACATTACAATAATTGCTCACTGAATCAAATATAGAGCTTGAACCAAAGGTAAACAAAGGAGGCCTGCAAGTGAACAAAGACAAGACGAAATATATGTACTGCTGCAGGAATCCCCCAATACAACTACAAATATTAATGTAAACGGCAGTCTGATCGAAAGCGTCAAGGCTTTCAATTTCCTTGGCACGAAAACTACCAATAATGGTAACGTTCAAGATGAAATAAGAGCAAAAATCCTAAAAGGAAATAAATGCTATTGTGCCTATCTAAAACTAATAAGGAGCAGTATACTAAACAGAAAATGTAAGATCACAATTTATAAAACACTTATAAGACCAGTAGTAGCCTATGGATGTGAAACATGGACACTAACAAACAACGATAAAAATCAATTGAGTATATTCGAAAGAATATACGGCCCAATACATGAAAACGGTATGAGGAGAATAAGAATGAATTACGAAATTGATGCACTTATAGAAGGAGAGGATATAGCAAGATACATAAAAAGTCAAAGGATAAGATGGTTAGGCCATGTATACAGAATGGGGGAAGAGAAAATTGTGAAAAAAATCCTCGAATGGAAACCACAAAACTCAAGACACAAGAAAAGGTGGATAGACGATGTGGAGGAAGACCTAAAAACCCTGAGAATAGGAAACTGAAGGAGAATAGTAGTAGATAGAACCAGATGAAGGAACATAGTTGAGCAAGCCAAAACCCACCAAAGGTTGTGAGCCAAAAGAAGAAGACCTTTCCAGCTCTTTAGTTTAGTCCCATTTCTACAATTCTTCTGGTAAGGAGTAGAAGCTCATGTACTGCTATTGCCCCAGGTGGATCACTCTCGGTCTTGTATACACCCAAGGGTGGCTTCACATTCGAAGAAAATATGAGTGGCTGTTTCTTCCTCCACCAACTTTTGTGAAAATATTTTAAACGCTGTTAAAATTTATAAAAGTATTTCAATACACATTTAACGCCCTGTATCCTCTTTAAAATCAAGAATTGGACTAAAGTAAATTATGTTATATCGTAAAATTTTTATACAAAGAAGTCGTAGTTGCTCTGTGTCATTATTAACTGACCACTCTATATAAAGGATGTTACAAAATAAAAAGGTATTTTTCTAAAAAAACATATTTTCGTTTCTATTATATTTTAATTTGATTTTAATTAAATATTCTTTCCAAAGTTGACATACAAACATAAAATTGTGTACATTTTTTACACTCGTTAAGGGCTTGTTATGGCCATTATTTATATTCATTTTGCCACACACAATTTTATTTGATAAATAATAAAAAAATTGCCATTATTTTTTTAAACAATCAATTTTAAAAAGAAAAATCACAAAGGGGTTAGAAATAAATTAGTAAAAAAAGGGACACCTTCCACGTCCTTGGAAATAAAGTGTGGGCCTTTGACATGTCCGTTTAATTAGTAATTTATTTCTAAGAAGGTATTAAATCAAAAATTGTAATATTCATTTTTAATTCAAAAATTATTCAACAGAGTAAATAAAGTAAGACAAGGGTCCAAATCCTTGCAATACAACAGGAAAAAAATTTTAAAAAGAAAAATCACAAAGGGGTTAGAAATAAATTAGTAAAAAAAGGGACACCTTTCACGTCCTTGGAAATAAAGTGTGGGCCTTTCGACATGTCCGTTTAATTAGTAATTTATTTCTAAGAATGTATTAAATCAAAAATTGTAATATTCATTTTTAATTTACAAATTATTTAACAGAGTAAATAAAGGAAGACAAGGGTCCAACAGGAAATATGAAAAAATATTTTTTAACGAATGTATATAGAGATGCATTATTATTGTTAGGTTAAATTAGTCGGAGTAGGTAGAAACGTCAAAAAAAATCACGACGGTTGTCTAATTATCTTGCTTTACAATAAATACTTGTATACTAATCGTGACGATCATGTTGAAGAAATAAAGTAAAGTAATAAAGTGGTTGCATGGTAACCATTCGGTTTAAATCGGTACTGGACATCCGCTTCGTTTAACAGATCTCTTTTTCTTAATAAATTATTTCTACAAGGTATAGTTCAAAAATTCTTGGCTAGAAGTCAGAAGGTCTATTGCGCTTTTATAGACTTGAAAAAGGCCTATGATAGAGTGGGGAGGAGTGAATTGTGGTCGACATTGTCTATGTATGGGGTGAAAGGTAGTTTAATACGAGCACTGAAATCAATTTACGAGAATTCCACTGCTTGTGTCAGGATAAATGGAGCTTGCACAGAATGGTTTAACATCAAAAAATGTATTTGATTAGTTGGTTTTAAAGTTTATGAAAGACCAAAAGTATAACTGACATTAAGCGAAGGGTGTTGGCAAAAAACAAATGTATAGTGCCCTGCATTACTTTATAATCAGCCAGAACGTGTCGAAAAAGGCACGTCTGGTTGTGCATAGAGAAGTGCTGGTCCCTTAATTTATGTATGGTAGTAAATGTTAGGTTTGGCAAAAAAAGCATAAAAATAAGATTAATGTTACGGAGATGAGTAGTCTAAGAAGTATAGCCGGAGTGACTAGGTTGGATAAAGTAAAGAATAGTGAGATAGGGGAATGCTGTTGTGTAATAGAGGACGTGGTTACAAAGATAGATAAAGTTATGCTTTGATGGTTTGGACACGTAGAGAGGATGGATGAAGGAAGATTGACGAAGCAGATTTATAAGGCGAGTGTGAATGGGCGGAAGTCGGTAGAGGTCGACCTCGGCGAACATATCTCGATCAAATCGACATTGTTTTAAAGAAAGGCCAGGTCGAGAGGACCAACAACCGACAAGCATGTACTCAGATCATTTATAAAAGTAGAAGAAGCGAAAGATGTGTGTAAGAACCGTAGCAGAAGTGGAAGGAAGTGGTCTGTTCTTACTCCTACGGGAAAAGACGTGACTATATTTATGTATGTATAACTAGTAAAATCTAAGGAGTGGATGATTTACAAATTTTCACTTGCAGTATATTTGTTACAGTCGTGAAGATTATTTACATTTTTAACGTTAAGATCAGACAATGCCATTAAAGATTCTGGCCGGTATCTTGAACTGTTTCTCGAACTAGTCCTTAACATGGGACACTCCACTGACACTACAGTCGTCATGCTCGTCATTGTAGACCCTCTGTGATTGCCGCCACTGGCTTTCAGACCGCTATCCACGTACGTTTTTTTATACTGCAATCCTGACCCGTAGGGTAACGGTTTACCACCGATGGCTCCCTTATGTCTTTCCGCTCTGTCTTTGCACATACCGTAACGGCCCATCAGGATAAAAAAATCTCTGCGATATTGTTGCGTCAAAAGGGCGTACAGGCAAGGATTTGCGCAAGAGTTTAATGGATAAAAAAATACTACGAGTATTTTTGTCTGTGTAACTGTAATCAATGGAAAACCTAGGAGGGCGGTGATACCGAAGAAAGCGATAGGGGCCCAGCATGCGAAGTCCGTGAAAACTAGAAGTGCCATACGTTTTGCAACTGTTAAATCACTTCGTACTGATGTAGTTGATCCTGTTCGTCCACCTGTAATATGAATTAAAAAAAATTGGTTTTTTAAGTGCTACAATACTCACAGCAAAAGTATAAATTTTCACCCCTGTTGAGCTTGTTGTTCTGGGCAGGAGTTTGATACTTTTTGTGGGGGGGCTAAGTCAACGTTGACTCAGCTCCCCCACCGCTTAAAAATTAAAATAAATAAATCGTTACAAAATGAGGAGCTAAATATGAACTTTCAATCTAATATAATTTTAATTTTTGAGCTCACCCCCTCTATCCAAAAACAACCACTAATTGAGGAAAATGAAGAACAAAAAATTAAATTGCATGTGTAACGTATAAAAGACAACGACAAACTCCCAAAAAACGGGCGCTTAAAAATTAAAAATACAACCCTTATACAAAAAACCACCCCACATCTCTTTGATGAAAAAACTACTTAAAAATATTGTCAATAATTGTCAATATCAACTCTTAAATCATGCGCAATACACTCATAAAATTACAACCCCTACACAAAAAACCACTCTACATCTCTTTAATACAAAGAGAGAACTGTAAATAAATATAATAAATAAATTTGTATAATTAAATTAAAAGCTAATTATGAGCTTTCATACATACATACATATTGTCACGCCTCTTTCCCGAAGGGGTAGGCAGAGACCACTTCCTTCCACTTGCTACGGTTCTTACACACATCTTTTGCTTCCTCTACCTTCATCAGTGCTCTCATACATGCTCGTCGGTTGTTGCTACTCTTGACCTGGCCTTGCTTCAAAACAATGTTGATTTGATCGAGATATATTCGCCGAGGTCGACCTTTACCGACTTGCTTATTCACACTCGCGTTATAAATTTTTTTTGTCAATCTTCCTTCATCCATACTTTCTACGTGTCCAAACCATCTAAGCATTTCTTTATCTATCTATGTAACCAAATCTTTTTTTACACCACAGCGTTCTCTTATCTCACTATTCTTTACTTTATCCAACCGAGTCACTCAGGCTATTCTTCTTAGACTACTCATCTCCGCAGCATTAATCCTATTTTCATGCTTTTTCTGCCAAACCCAAAATTCACTACCATACATAAGTGTAGGAACCAAAACACCTCTATGCACAGCCACACGTGCCTTTTTTGACACTTTCTGGCTATTCATAAAGCTATGCAGTGCCCCATTCAATTGTTTTTCTGCCAATACCCTTCGCTCGATATCACAGTCATACTTTCCATTTCTAGTAAACTTTGAACCCAAGTACACAAATTCATTTACTTGTTCCACTCTTTTTCCCTCAATCGAAACTTCGCAGTTTGTCATGCTTTCTTCTCTTTTAAAAACCATTACTTTCGTTTTGCTTACATTTATTTTCATCCCTTTTATTTTTAGGGCATCATGCATAACATAAACCATCGCCTGCAACTTCTCTTCAAAAGACGCTATTATGACTTGATCATCGGCGTAAAGAGGGCATTTGACGATCAAATCATTCATTTTCAATCAATACGCATTCTCTTTCAAATCTTTTAAACAATTGTCTATTTATAAATTAAACAGCCATGGCGAAGCCACACATCCCCGTCTCACACCTTTTTTAATGTTAAACCAGTCCATGTAAGCTTCGTTTATCCTGACACAAGCAATGGAATTCTTGTATACAGATTCCAGTTAAACTACCGCTCACCCCATACTCAAGATAATGTCAACCACAATTCACTCCTTATCACTCTGTCATAGGCCTTTTCTAAGACTATAAAAGCGCAATAGACCTTCTGACTGGCCGACTAGCCAAGAATTTTTCGACTACACCTCGTAATGAAAAGACCTTTCTTTCTAAACTTTCAAACTAATATAATTTTGATTTGTGAGCTTACCCTCTCAATACAAAACAACGACTAATTGATGAAAATAAAGAAAAAAAGTCTAATAAATTGAAAATAAATAGTATTGCAAATGTGAAGTATAAAAGACAATAACATATTTTATAAAAAATATGTACATACGCCACTGACCAAATGAGAGTACGCTGCTGTACAATATTTACGTTGGTTTTTTAGCTACCCTTTTCTAATAATAATAAAAAAAATTAAAATTCAGCTTCAAAACCGCAACCGGCAAGCAACAGGGAAAAGTAAAAAGAAGAAGAAGTGGTGAAGATGTATGATAAATTCCTGCCTCTATAAAATCTCGCCGTGCCTTGATGAGATGTTGAATCTTCGATAGCTTGGGTTGGTCGCTGTTCTATTTGTCCTGCTTTGCTGTAAGTTGCGGAATTGTAGGTCATAGCATAGTCATCATGTGCATTACACGTTAATTTGTTTTTTAAGAAAATCAAACACTATAATAACCCTGTTTAGTTTATTACGATGCTATACATAGAGACGCCATTTTGTCGTCTATTTAAAACAAGATCAATTTACAAATTCAGGTCTCTTTTATCCTGTAGAATTTTGTCACTGGCTGTCGACCTAAACTGTATTTTTTTCTTAATAGTATTCACATTTTATTCTATTATTGCAGTAAAAATGAACATTTTTGTTAAAACTTAAATATTATTGATACATGATTCCGCGCGGGTTTTCTAAGCTTGAATTCTCTACGAAACGGAAGCGGTCAATAGTTAGTTTTAGTAATAGCCGCGCTGATGTCTGCTATTCAATTGGTTTACGCATATTCAAGTGTATAATTGGTTGCCTATAGCACGCGCCTAAATGGGAAACCAAGTGAATAATTGGTTGCCTATAATAGCTTGCGTCTATCGGCTGTAATAATGAGGTTTTTAAATCAAGGAATAGTTTGAAGAAACATTCCACAGTTGAAAATAACGGGATTTTCAACAAAATCTTTAATTTATTACAAATTTTACCAATTTTTTGCCGTTTGAGGGAAGTAAGACTGCCGTAGAAATAGCTGCAGTTAAAAGTGTTAAACCAACAACTGCTTCATAATAATTTAAACTAAAAACTAAACAACTAAAATGTTACAAAATATTCACGACTGTAAAATTCCGTATTTTTTAACTGTAGAACGTCTTTCAATCAATTCCTTTATTTAAAAACGTCATTATTACAGCCGATAGACGCGTGCTATAGGCATCCGATTATTCACTCGGTTTCTTGAGATTGTGCGCTTTGCTATAGGCAACCAATCATACATAAAGTCACAAGCAAAACCAATTAGAAAAGCTGACATCAGCGCTGCTATTACTAAACTATTTTGACGATTTCCGTTTGGTGACTTCGTCCATCGTCTTCGTAGAGAGAACAAGCAAGTTATCTTTAAAACACCACGCGGTAAAAATTTAAATCAATGTATGTAAATAAAATCAATTAATTTAAAACCCTTCAGCCAGTGAAAATATTTTAAGAAGACAGGAGTTTTTTTTACCTGTACGCTAGTTGTATAAATCTTGCAATACATTGTCAAACAAGAAAAGTGTATTTGGTTAATCTACTTTATCAAGAGGTTTACAGTGGTAAGGCCGGAAAAACTGACAGCAAATAGAATTACGAACCAGCCAACTAGTTATCGAAGATATACCATCTTAACGAAGCACGGCGAGATTCAGCAGAGGCAGGAACCGACATCATCCTAAAACTTCAACAACCCTCTTCTAGAAACGTCCCTGCAGCTTGCCGTGTCGTCGTCATGTACCTTATTTTAATTATTTACCTTCTCTAATAGATTTGTACATGCTTCCATAACAAACGCATATTAGTCCAAAAGCTAATGCGTTAAAAGCCAATAACGTAGATAAATAAATCGTATCTGCTTTTCCTTTATTTTCCAATGGCAAACATATGCTAGTTTTGGAATAGTTACTGACACCGATCAGCGGCAGCGTAGCCATAAAGATGGCGCACATCCATCCAGCTATCATCACTCTGACGGCGTTTCTCAGTTTGAGTCTTTTGTTGAGATGAATCGCCCATGTTATGGTGTACCAACGTTCTGTCGTTATTACCGTAAGAGTGTAGACGGATAAAATATTTCCGAAAATGGTCAAAAAACCGGCGACGTTGCAACCATTCCCTTAAAATTAAAAATAACGTTAATGACAACAGCGTAAATTTGTCAGATCTTGAATTCAAATTGTACGGAGATTTTTTTTAACATATTGCTACCTTAAAGTGAGGTTAAATTAAAAAAAAAAAGGTAATGCGGAGTTATGTATAAAGACAAATAACCAATCCCCGGACATTACGTCCCATTTTGTTTTTTACGAGAGACCTTCTAAATTAGGTACCTATTAAACAACAATGGCAATTTTTGCATTGTTTGCCATTCTAGCAATACCTAAGTGATGGTGAGCACACTTAAATTTTGAACAAATGTTTGAAATTACACTAAGCGATGAGCTATTAAATTAAAATCTAAATAGTATACATCACTCATCATCATCACAGTCATAACATCTTGTCAGATGTGTTGTGAACTCATTATATCGTCAGTTGTTACGGGTATTTGCCAAGGCATTACTAATATATAGTTTGTCAATTGCTCTCCTAACGGTGCTTCGCCATTTCATCCGATTAGAAGTTAGTTCGGAAGCCCTGCAGACGTTTACATTAAGACACATCTTTGTTAGATCCACCCAGCGTGTAAGAGATCGACCAGCGGGGGGATGGCCTTGTACAACTAGTTTCTCCATGTTGTCATTCCTGTGAATGTGTCCAAAAAATGTCAGGACACGCTTTAATACTATGGAGGACAGGCGCCTTGGATTATCAATCTCATTTAAAACTAAGACGTTCGTTATATGTGCCAGGGATCAGACCAGATATATTTTAGTTGTTTTGATGATGTTAGAGTCATGCCATATTCGATTAAGTTTTGTCACGGCTAGTCGTGCCTGTTGAATGCGCCGGCGGATTTCTTTTTCGTTAGCCTGTGTTTTCGATTAACGATTCGAGGTATACAATGTTCTGCACCACATGACAGCTTCCAACTTGGGATTTTTGAGGATGGTTGTTATGTTCTCTGTCTATAATCATCACTTTGGTCTTGTTGTAATTGACTTTAAGGCCGTAAACCTCGCTAGTTTGATCTAGCGTATTAAGGAGAGCTAATAGTTCCGCCTCTGGTTGCTAGGAAAGCTGTGTCACTTATACATGTCACTTATACATACATACATATAGTCACGCCTTTTTCCCGTAGGAGTAGGCAGATACCGCTTCCCTCCACTTGCTACGGTTCTTTTGCTTTCTCCACTTTCATCAGTGCTCTCAAACATGCTCGTCGGTTGTTGGTGCTCTTAACCTCGCCTTTCTTCAGAACAATGTTGATCTGATCGAGATATGTTGGCCGAGGTCGACCTCTACCGACTTCCGTCCATTCACACTCGCCTTATAAATTTGTTTAGTCAATCGTCCTTTATTCATCTATTCTACGTGTCCAAACCATCTAAACATTCCTTTATCTATCTTTGTAACCGCATCTTCTTTTACACCACAGCGTTCTCTTATCTCACTATTTTTTACTTTATCCCAGCGAGTCATTCCGGCTATACTTCTCAGACTACTCATCTCCGCAGCATTAATCCTATTTTCATGCTTCTTCTGCCAAACCCAACATTCATTACCATACATAAGTGTAGGAACCAACACACCCCTATGCACAGCCAGACGTGCTTTTTTTGACACTTTCAGGCTGTTCATATTGATATACAGTGCCCCATTCATTTGTTTTCCTGCCAGCACCCTTTGGTCAATGTCACTGTCATACTTTTTATCTCTCGTAAACTTTGAACCCAAGTACACAAATTCATTTACTTGTTCCATTCTTTTCCGTCAATCGAAACTTTACAGTTTGTCATGCTTTCTTCTCTTTCAAAAACCATTACTTTCGTTTTGCTTACATTTATTTTCATCCCTTTGATTTTCAGTATATCATACGTTAATATGACTTGATCATCGGCGTAAAGAAGGCATTTGACGATGAAATAATTCATTTTCAAACCAACGCGCTCTCTTTAAAATATTTTAAACAATCGTCCATGTATAAGTTAAACAGCAATGGCGAATCCACACATCCTTGTCTCACACCTTTTTCAATGTTTCTTTGTTATCGTCATAACTATCAATAAATGTCAGTTTTCCATGGCAAACTTAAAGAAAATTAAGATATACCGATTGGAATGGATTTTTGTGAAACGTTACAAGAAAGGAAAGCTCGATCCCAATTATTTAACATGTAACCGTTTTATCGATGAGGTCTCATTAACGCGACAAAAAATTTTTAATTCACATAATGCATACGAATTAATATTAATAATTAATAACTTTATCATTACTTTATAGCAGCATCGGTTATTACTTCTTTATTTTCAAATCAAAATATTCCGAAAACGGTACACAGTATCGAATTTACCAAAAAAACCATTTTGGTGTAAAATTGAATGATGTTTAAGTTTACTTGAAACTTTGATTAATAAATCCAACCTTAAAAAAGTTGTGTTCAATAATACTTGGTACGAACCGTATAACTAGCGCACTCTATGAGAGTCGAGATAACAAAAAACAATTCTAAAACATATTCGTAAAAAATTTCAATTTCCAGTAGTTTCGGCAAAATCGTAATAAATGTGAATACATTTTTTTTTCTTCAACGCTCTTTATCGTGAATACAGATGGCGTTACGAATTTTTTTTACAAAGCAACACCCTGTATAGACGTGAGTTAAAGTGATTGAGTAAAAATTAAGATAGCTTTTAAAATTTATAAATATCGTATTATCTATTGGAATACACGAGACCAAAAAAAAATTGATCATTTTTTAATTATATTGAAACTTTGGTAGCTCACCTTCTTGCCAGTCGATGGCAGAATTAAAATAAGCGCCGATCGAGCAAGCATCCACGGCTGCAATCAATAACAAATGAACGCCGATACAAAGATCTGCTACTGCCAAATTACACATAAGAAATTTGGACACCGTAAGTCTGAAGTGCGACGTAGCTATTACAATGACGACGAATAAATTACCGATTACAGCTGAAAATGATATAAACCAAACTGGAACTCTTAATGCCCAATTACCCATAAGATCTTCACACGGGTTAAAAGCGTCCGGAGCTGGATCGCACTTTACCTAAAAAACAAGATCTTTGTAAATAGTAGGCCTATTTTTAAAATATTTCTGATGCAGGAGAAAAAGACGTCGACATTTGGGATTAGATTTTAATGCTAAGCAATACGCTATCTGGCGGAATAAATTCGCATCAATATCACGTGACCAGCAAATGCGATTGCTTTATGTTTATTTACCTGAAAGCGTGCATTTGTGTGAAGATTATAGTTGTTTAATAGTAACTAATAATTTGTTAAAAGTGAAAATGACCAGCAGAGCAAATTGTTGTGTAACTGGATGTAACTCTGTGTAAAAGAAAACCCCAACTTGTCTTTTCATCATTCATTCATTTCATTCATTTTTCATATGAGGGTCAGGTTAGGTTAGGTTAGGTTTCATGTGAGTGGGGCGTGGTCGCCCCTCCAATGCGACCCTTAGTAGGTCTATTGTGGCTCACCACTGGAGGCTACAGTTCACCGCACAATCCAGCCCTTCTTACGAAGTTCATGGTTGTATAGGGTGAGATTTTTTTAAAATCGGTAGGTTCCAGGTTAGTGTAACCAAATATGTTGAACCTTATTCTTCCCAGGCCGGGGCATGAACATAGTATATGTTCAGCAGTTTCGTCTTCCACGCAGCAGAACCGACAGTCCGTTTGTTGGTTCAGATATATCTTTCTGAGGTGGTATCTTAGACGACAGTGTCCCGTAAGCAGTCCTGTTAGAATACGCAGGTCATTTCTGCTCCATTCTAGGATCTGCTTAGTTGTTTCTCGAGGGTTGTAACGGTAAAAACGCCTTCGAGTGGGTTAGCCCTGGTATGTCGGACCAGTACGTGAGTATTTTCCTCTCCGCCCAGTCCGAAATAATTGTTTTGGCGGCACTTGTGGTGACTCCAAAAACCGGTTCTGGTCCAGTGAACGCAGATTCGGCCCCCTGTTTTGCAAGGGTGTCGGCTTTTTCGTTTCCTTCCACCCCCTGGTGCCCAGGTACCCACAGTAGGGTCACCCTGTTGTTCGCACCAAGGTACTCTAAGGATTCGATGCAATTCCATATAATTTTAGAATTTATCTTGTTGGAGTTCAGTGCTTTTAAAGCAGCCTGGCTGTCTGATCTTATGCTCATGTTTTTGTATGCTAGAGGTTTGTTGATCAACTCTCTTGCACACAATTCGATAGCAAAGACTTCAGCCTGAATGAGAGTCAGAAAGTCGAGCATATTGCAGAATCCGGAATGGCGACTATGGACAATTGACAATGGTAGAAACATATCCGTTCAAATATCGTAATTTTCACTAAATTGTACACTTCCCTTTGTAAATATCACATTTGGCGTCAAAAACGACAGAATTACAGCGCGGGAAAATAAAGGTTAAAATGTCAGAAAAAGATTGTACGTATTGCACGCAATTTTTGGTACCGAATCTTAAGGCGCTCTCGTAAATAATAATAAATTTTTTTGTAGTGGTTTTTCGAATAATTAGCAGTCTTTTACAAAATATTGTTACAATCCGGCCCTGTCAGCGACCGAGGACCGACCGCGACTGGGGTGCATTTTAATGACCGCTTTGTCGGCCGCCGCCGACAGTCGAATATCTAAGCGAATATCTATGTGATTTATGAAAGTAAAATTTATTGTGTAAAAGTATTGGTATAAAAATTGTTTTGTTACTGTATCGAGAGTTTAAAATCAACGAACCCAAGAACCAAGTAAATTTCGTAACAATATCTTTTTGATTGGATCCTTAAAAAAATATCGCGAGCCATTTTTTTAAAAATTGACAAAAATAAATCGAATCTTACCAAACGAAATATATTTATTTTTATGCTATAATATCGTTCCCTCATTTACGTTAAATTTTAATTAAAATATTAAATAAATTGAGACAGGGATTTCGCAAAAAAGGTTATTTAAATACATATTTAATTTATTTAATATTTATTAAGTCTCACCTCCAGATAATTCCTGTAAATTTCTCCACAAAATGCAGTTTTTTCAATGCCAGGATTCGTGGAATTGTGAAAAACTTCATGTTCTTCTCCCCAAAATTCCTCGCTTTGAATTTCCGCGTTTATGCTCAAATTTGCCGGCAACCAATTGTGAAAATCGTTAGAAAGTAGTCTGTTGTTTTCCTGTAAGAAAACCATTTCGTGCTTATTTCTCCAACAATTATTTGCAGTAAATTGACAACGGTTTTGCAACGGCTTTTGACGCATTCCGAGTACCTAACGGGACAATAAGCAGTTTAGAAGTCCCGATACAATGCCAGATCAGTATTCAAATGAAATTTCAGAGATAAATTAATAGTACCTACACATTCGGCACACTTAGATATGCATTAATTAGTTTTAATAATATTTACATACATACATATAGTCACGCCTTTTTCCCGTAGGGGAGACCACTTCCTTTCACTTGCTACAACTTTTGCTTCCTCTACTTTGATCAGTGCTCTCATAAATGCTCGTCGGTTGTTGGTACTCTTGACCTGGCCTTTCTTCAAAACGATGTTGATCTGATCGAGATATGTTCGTAAAGTGATTTCAGCGCTCGCATTAAACTACCGCTCACCCCATACATAGACAATGTCGACCACAATTAACTCCTCATCACTCTGTTATAGGCCTTTTTCCAAGTTTATAAAAGTGCAATAAACCTTTTAACTTCTAGCCAACTATACCTCGTAATGAAAAGACCTGATCCATACATCTCCTTCCTCTGTCAAATCCTGTTTGCACGTCCCATATCATCTTCTCAGTTTCATTCGTTGTTCTTTTATCAATATCTTTGCATACAGTTTGCCGACTATACTGAGTAAACTTACAGTCCTGCTATGAACCTTTTCCCTTGTAAAGCGGCACGATAACGGCCTTATACCAGTCATCTGGTACACTACCACTCCTCCAACAAAGGTTAAAAAGGCGGTACAGCAGACTAGTTACCACGCTTTAGCATTTAAACTGTTATCCTATCGAAGCCAGCAGCTTTACCCAATTTTATACTATTCAACGCTTCCACAATGTTAAAGTTCCAATTATTTTAGTTGGTTACTTACTACTTGATTGATTAAATGTTCAAACTGATGACCATACAATAATAAAGATTTTGTTCAAAACGTTCATGCACATTCCGAAGAATTTCCGGAGTAATTCGACGGCACTCGTCAACGATTTTTTGACGCAAATCTTCCAACGACGCTGGTTGTGTTTTATACATTTTACTTTTCAAATGTCCCCACGGAGCACCGGCTTGTTGAAAATAAAAATGATCTTCGTCATACTGTGGATTATTTTTAAATATATCAGTCAAGCCAAGGTCAATAGCGTCTTTCAGTAATTACAAATACATTTCGTCAGTCAAAAGGCCTGGTAGGAAAAAAGGACCCACCGCAAATGCCAGCCCAAAATCTTATTTCTCAATAAGTAATGGACGAAATTTTAAAATTTAAACACTATTGTATAGGGAATTGTAAGAGCTTTTGAAAGACATCTGATTCTATCCCCAATGCCATTTAGAAATTTTGGGGTAATTCTTACCTTTGCTTGGGGTTGAAAGTAGTGGAGTCAAAAATATCGAAAAAGAGTGTCCTCCTCCGGTCTGAGCGTTTTTGTAAAATGTTGACGAGGTTCCTGCAAATGGCTCTGTTTCGTTTTCGGTTGGCCAAACTGCCAAATAGGTGCACCACCCTCAGAAGGGAGTTTTAGAACAATCTCTATCGCTAGACCTATTATCAGTAAGAAAATGTTTCGTTATATTATATGGATTGATACTCCGTACCCCATCATTTCTTCAATAATTTTTATCCTTCCCTAAATAACGCTTATGAATATATTTCCAATCCGAAACAACACAGTATCTTTTCATTTTATTTTTAACGACGTTATCAAAATAACATTCCAAATTCATTCATAGATAAAAGTGAAGTGGCCCTGGAAATGAATGAAATATACAATGGTGCTTTCTATCCGTCAGCTGCTGAACTAAGAAATGAGTAAAAATGTTGGTAAAGTAGGAACTATTTGTTGCTTATATATTCGAATCTGATTATTTGCTGCCAATTTCGCAATTCGAGTTAATCTCTTTAA
Source organism: Agelastica alni (assembly GCA_950111635.1). Classification (NCBI taxonomy): domain Eukaryota; kingdom Metazoa; phylum Arthropoda; class Insecta; order Coleoptera; family Chrysomelidae; genus Agelastica; species Agelastica alni. Next base: position 6,870,444 of record OX467716.1, on the reverse strand, counting down.
CGAAATAGTCTGGAGATTCTCTTTCAATCGCAAATTGAACTTTTTTTTATGGATCTCGTTTAAAGTGAGACAATAGCTATTTGTGTATTAAGAGCGCAAAGTGATATATTGCCGTTTGCCAAAGAGAGTTACCGCGCGACGCAAAGCGGATCTGTTATTCCGGACTTGCCTCTGTAATATTTCCTGAAATGTGGACTGCCAGCTGTCTCTCCATCTCTTTGGTAATCTTCCTGCTGGTTTTCCCTCTAGTACAATGCGTGGTAGTCTATCATCAGTCATTCTATTCACGTGGTTATACCAGTCTCTTCTCCTCTGCCTTCCCCATCTCACCACATCCTGTACGTCGCATTGTGCTCTAATGTCAGTGTTTCTTACGTGATCTCTTCTTGTTTTTCCGGCTATTGTTCTCAGTACTGACATTTCGGTGACTCGTATAGCATCCTTTTGGTCTTGTTGGTATCCTCTCTCGCTTCTATACCATATGTCATTATTGGCCTGACGCATGTCTTTGATTTTGATTTTACTCTCTTTTCGCATATAAGGATTAGCCCATAGTTTCCCTTAGATATCCTGATATTATGTCTGATTTGTTAATTTGATTTCTCAGGTCCTGTACCGGGTCGTGAGCGCTGGTCATATCTATGCATCTACATTGCATTACCTGCTCTATGGGTTTATTATCTATTACCAGCTTGCATCTCATTGGCACCCTAGCGATGGTCATGGTTTTCGTTTTGCTTATGGATATATCCATATTAAATTGCTCACTGATCAGGTTGTCACGTGCCTATTTTTTCCCATCTACCGTTTCATTATTAATTGTGTCTCTGATAGTCTGGTGCTCGTAAATAGTTTTGCATACCGTATTTTGTTCGTTGTAAATAGTGTTGCATACCTAGTAGGGATAGGATTTAATTATTAATGGCTGTGACATTTTTGTTAATTGGAGTGGGAGTCTTTGTATTAGATTTCGCCTTGATTTTTGGCCTCGATTGTCGTGTGTTGTCAGCTATATTATTGTTTGGTTTGCTTCTCTGTGTGGATGGGCTGGCTATCAACACGGACGAGCGCGATTATGAGTTGAGAACATAGATTTGCAAAGGTTCGCTGACGCGGGTCCCGTGTCATTTTTCTGATATCCGGCCTGGGAGTGAGGAGTGGACAAGAGTCGCTTGGTGTCAGTCGTGGAAGTCGGGTGAGAGATTTGATATTAACACGTGAGCAGAACTTCTACGGTTTTTTTTTTCATATCTGGCTGTATTTGGGCCATCTTAATTGGATTTTGAAGAAAAACCATTTAATTTTTAACTCGACCATTCTGTCGTGCCTTTGTGGTGGATATTTTGGATATTGGGGTCGAGTTAAAATGACCGCGTGCGGGATTTGATGGAGGGAAGCCATTGTTAAGTAGCAGGTACTATTCCATAATTCAAACCGGCCAGGAGTAGGCCACAGGATTCGTGAATTCGTATATCCAAAGGTTACAAGTGATTTATTTTAGTATATTTAAACGACGTGACTTATTTTTGACACCGCGATTAAGTTTGGTTTTAATTTATTAATATGGTACACTGTTGAAAACTATTTATCGCATTGGATAATATGCCGAGTCTGAACTTTGATTAAAGTAATATTCTCAATAGTTCTTTGTGTCCAAGTAAAAACGTTTATTCATACTTATTTCTAAATATCCTACAATATTGCTATTTTGAAGGACAGCCATCGTAAAAAGAATTATTTTTAAAAGCTCGATTGTTTTAACAGTGTAAATCTTTAAAAAATACTACTTGGTGTTTCTTTTTCTTGGATCATCGATGTAACAGTGGCGTCTCAATGAAGTTTTCAATTGGTTACATAGTATTGAGTTTAATTTTATCAACTTATCAGTTATTATGTGCTTGATCTAAGTGTTTTCATTAGTTTAAAAGTAACAAATTATTTTTCATTAAATTTGTACCTGCTCCAAGTTGAATCTGAATTTATACATTACTGAATATACTTTATGTAGTTATTGTGAGGGTTTCAAATTATTATTTTTGATGCAAGTCCATTTATTTTGTATTTTTTTTTGTTAATCTTTTGCTATCAGGAATTCTATATAAAACCAATTATTTTTGAAATTTTAAATATTGTGAACATTTTTTTTTGTTGTTTTAATTCTCTTTTGTACATCATTAGGTTTTTATTATTGTCTGAAAGATTGTTATAATTAATTTAAATATTATTTTAAGAAAAGTGTATTAAATTCGTTTAATCCACTTTACAAAAATATAGAATTTGTTGTAAAAAATCAGAACATCATTTTTACTTAATTAATATATTGCAGGAATTGTGAATATAGTTTTATTTATCTAGTTCACCATAATTGTTTGTTGTTTATCGTGTGGCTCTGCTAGTGCCTACTAAACCTAGAGGTTTCCGGCTTGTACCGTCTAAGTCGGTGGCGCGGCTCACTTTTAAATTTTTTTCTTCTACCCTCTACGGCTGAGCTCGGGCATAATTTGCCAGTAGAGAGACCACTGGCAGAGTACTCTTTAGAGAACTAAAAGACGTGGCAAGGTAGAACTTAAAAAACTTTCTCTGTAGGTCATTCTCACTTTCTGCGAATATCGCAGCGTCGTCGGCGTTGCAAACCATGCTGATAGCCCTATTGTTCATTCTGTATCCAGAAATCATGGTATGATTTTGTCCATCAGTATGTTGAAATAAAATGGACTAAGGCTATCTTCCTGTCTAATTCCCCTGGAGTGGGGATGCTAGATGTAATATTCTCTCTAGCTTTGATTTAGTAGTTAGTAGTGTTCAGGTTGCATACCGTTGTTACTATATTGGCAGGGGCTTCTTTTTCATTTAGGATTTTTATGACGTCTTCCAGGCGGACTCTGTTAAATGCCTCAGTAAGGTCGACGAAGCAAATAAATGCTGGTGTATTGTACTCCATTGCTTTTTCCTTTATTTGCTTCGTAATGAAGATGGTATCGGTTGTTGATATATTCTTTTTAAATCCTTGTTGTTCCTCTCTGGTTTTTATTTGCTCCTTTAGTTTGTCCTTGAGCAACCCTGTAAACAACTCAACATACAATTTAATACAATTTAAAAAAATTATGTATTAAATGGTAAAAGCACAAAAAGAATGCATTGGCCGAGAACCGAACCCGAGCCGACCGCGTGGCAGGCGAGCATTCTATCACTGAACCACCGAAGCGATGAACTGTGTTAATATTTGTTTTGCGCGCATCCGTGATTCACTCACTAGTTCTATCTCTCTTACTCTCATGCAAAGGATCCCATTTCGTTACGTGACAATTTCTACTAAATCGCACTATCCGTTAGTCGAGTTAAGGAACTTCGTTTCAAAAATACACGCGATCGAATGCCCACCTTAAAAAGACTTGATGTTATTTTATAACCAGGTAAAATTTGATCAATCGCCATTTAGTGAACATAATCTGAAACATTTTCAAAAACTTTATGTCGTCGTTATTGCAAAATAAACACAATTTTAAATTTTTTTTATCAATTTATTTTAAAAAAAAAAACTAATACTAAATAATTTGACCTACCGTAATGTTTTTGGTGTTACAGGCAGATTGAAGTTCCTCCATAAATCGTGCGTGTTTGTCATACTCCCATGGATTGTGAGTTCTAGGAAACTTAAAAGCACAGCAATGGTAAGGGTAGGTTAACCAAGCTTCCTTTAAGAACTAAAATAAAATCAACAATTAGAAATAAAAATTGTAGTAATATTTCAAAAATATAATGCCACTATGGCCCATACAGTGATAAGCGCAGTAATCTACTCGAAAGATTTTAGCATTAAGGATAGTCCAGCAAATTGGTCCAACGTTAGGTGTTGTATCCAAAAACACTCTTCAAAGACAAAAACTGCAAAATCTAAAGTATCTCCATAAGTTTGTCATGTCGCACTTTGTCAAAGTCTTTTTTAAAATCCACCAGGCACACGAACACGTCAACGTCTCGGCAGCGCTGTATCAGTACTTGAACTCCAAAGAGCGCTTTACGCGTTCCCAATCCTGATCGAAATCCAAACTGAGTTCTGTCGATGCTCGCTTCTAATATTTGATATATTCTCGAATGAATAATACGCAAGAATACTTTAAGGAGGTGGCTCATCAAGCTGATGGTATGGTTGTCACTACATTTTGTAGCTCTGTTTTTCTTAGGGATTGTAACAAAAGTTGACCTCAGCCAGTCGGTTGGAATAATGCCCGTATTGTATATTGTGTTGAAGAGTTTTGTTATCGTTGTTATTCTCATATCGCCTAGCAATTTTACTATCTCACTTCGCAGTCCATCAGGGCCCGGTGCTTAGCCATTCTTTGCCATTTTTAGGGCTTTTTTACGTCTCCTCTCATTATGTGTCCTAAACAAATTTATAAGGCGAGTGTGAATGGACAAATCGGTAGAGGTCGACCTCGGAGAACATATCTTGATCAGATCAACATTGTTTTGAAGAAAGGCCAGCTGTCAAGAGTACCAACAACCGAAGAGCATGTATGAGAGCACTGATGAAAGTAGAGGAAGAAAAAGATGTTTACAAGAACCGTAGCAAGTGGAAGGAAGTGGTCTCTGCCTACCCCCATGGGAAAAAGGCGTGACTTTGTGTATGTATGTATGTTATTTGCTAATAGGTGGACCAGTGACCACTTTGCCACGTCTTGTTCGTTCTCTATAGAGTACTCTGCCAGCGGTCTCTCTACTGGCAAATTATGCCCGAGCTCAGCCGTAGAGGGTAGAAGAAAAAAAAATATAAAAGTGAGCCGCGCCACCGACTTGGACGGTTCAAGCCGGAAACCCCTAGGTCTTATAGGCACTAGCAGAGCCACACGATAAACAAATGAGATTATGGTGAACTAAATAAATAAAATTATAGCTAAAATATATTGGATACTTTACTCCTACAATAAATCAAAGTACACAGTTCAATAATAAACTTATAACAAATATAGTCAAAATTAACTGCTAACAATAAATCAAAGTTAGTTTTGGCTTTTTCTTTGAGTGTTTTTATCTAGGTTAAATGAGTCGTGATTTTTATCGTATGACTCGATCTCTGCACATTGTTTGCTAGGTCACTCTGCCTTTGCCTGCCTTATTTTTCTCCTAATTTCTGACTGTATTTTTCGGTACTCTAGTTCGTTTCGGTTCTTGAAACTTTTCCGCTTGTCTGGTCCATTGTTCTTTAAAATCTTTACCTTTGTTGTCTTGTTCTCCGAGTTTCTCCTCCATATACTGTGTAACTCGAGCGCATATCTTTAAGTCTTTAAATTTTTCTGGGATTAGTTTCCTTGCATGTTTTTGTCCCTGTCTCATTCTTTTAACTTTCAATCTAATCAAAGCTAGTAACAAAATGTGGTCTGTGGGTACATCCGCTTCGGCAAAGGTTTTAACCGATTTTACAATATTTCTGAATCTTCTGTTTTTCGTTATATAGTCGATCTGATTACGAATTATTTTCTCAGGGGTGTCGGCATGGGATTTCCACGTATACAAAAATTCTTTTTGGAAGTTTAAAGAACGTGTTTGTGGTGACCATTCCTTTGTCAAGGCAGAAGCGTGAGAATAGATCGCCTCTATCGTTAAGAGTTCCGAGTCCATATTGCCCAATGATGTCCTCGTATTTCGCTTGGCCTATTTTGGCATTGAGATCTCCCATTATTATTGTAACATCCTTCCTCTCTATATTTGATGTGATCTGTTCTAGTTCTTCTTGTGCGACTTTTGTGGGGGGCATATACTTGATCTATATTCATATTTATTGTTTTGGTTTCAACTTGAATCATAATTATTCTATCTGATAGATAGACTATATTCTTAATAGCTTTAGCAGCCTCAAGTGCGACGATAATCGCAACACCATTTCGGTGTTGGTTGCTGTCTTCGCCGCTGTAATATACGCTGTAATCGTAAATATGGCAATTTCCAGACCCTGGCCACCTCATTTCACTGATCCCCAGCATGCCAATATTTAGTCGTTCCATCTCTTGGATGGTATTTTGATTTTTTTCTGGTTCATACATGCTTTTGATGTTCCATGTTCCAATCTTTAAATTGTGGTTCTCAATGTTGATAGCAGCTGACCGGGAGATTCTTAGCACCCCTGCCCCATTTAAGGGGCGCTCGTACTCGGGCCCGTTAGATTTGTCAGCCATTATCCATGATTATCCTGTGGATGCTCATGCGAGCCTTTTATGTGGTGGTTTCCATTGCCTTCCATATCTCAATGCCGTTGACTAATATTTAGTTCCTCTGCCTTTGGGGTCGGTTTCTCAACCCCAGGACAATGAGTTGCCCTACCACATGCCAGTTCATCCACCCAAAGCTGTTGACCTGGGCGCGTCCCTGAAGTAGATCTGTCATCTATTGGCATTATAGATGAGTATCTACCCGCTACCCGACCATGGGACCGAAACCAGCACTCAGGATTACTATCTGATATCCGAGGATGCATACGGGACTGGGTCAAATGAAAACAAAAAGAGCGGTGGAAAGAAGCACCTCTCATGCACCACGAAAAAACATTCATCAAAGAACTGACAAAACATAGAACTAACAAAACACAGAACTGAAAAACTACTGAAGATGGGTAGGATGGGAATAAATAATAACAGGTCTTCTTACTAGTCACAGTCCAACGAGAGAACACCCATAAAAAATGGGGCTACACAACAGAGAACTTCACTGCAGACAGTATGGTGAAGAGACAGAAACGGCCAAACACATACTGTTAGAATGCGAGGTACTAGTCCGCAAAAGACAGATAATATTTGGGCAACCTAGGTTAACCTCTGAAGAATACAACTGCCAACCGGTGAAGAACCTTTACAGATTTACAGATTGGTACAGGATATAAGAGTTATAGAATGGGTGATGTGACAACGAACCGAAAAGCACAAAAAGCACAAGAGGCTGGGGTGTAGCTGGTGATAGGACTAGCATCCGAGGAAAAAAAACACTTTGTGACAGAAATATTTGTTTTGATACTTTTGGAATGATATAAGTAGGATTTATTGCAAAATGACCCAGTACTTCAATTTGTGAAGCTTCTTCGAGAACTCTCGGATCATTATTTTTTTTTTACAAACGGATTCAGTTTCTCCAAATTTCCGTACTAACTTTATGTTGGTCTGGTGGCCTATATTTTTATCAGGATTTCATTAAAAACTCCAGCTGTTTATCGTTGGTTCTTCTTCTTTTAATGACCGTAAATAAAAATTATTTCTATTCGATCTTGCAGCGAATACACCATTTAAAAATAACTCACTGCTACAGCTACAAATAATGGCTAATTTAACGTCACGAGTAACTAACTAAATATACTATTAATATTTTTAAACCCAAGAAACAAAATGACAAAAAATGTCAAAAAGGTGACATGTATTCGGAAGCAAATTTATTGATTCCTATTCAGACATCTACCTATCCAACAGTGGCGTAGGAAGTTTTTGTTATGGTCCCATGTTATTTTACAAAATAAATTAATAAAATAAATTGTTGTTTATATGGCTGATTTGCATTTTTCCTTGGTTTTAATTTGATGTATCACAAGGTAGGTGTTGCTATTTGACATTTTTAGAAGGGGTGAGAAATGTTAAAAGGAGTGCCACTTGGAAACAGCAAAATAACATTTTTAAACCTCCCCCTTGATTTAAAATTAGACGTGCTTTTGTTTTTTTTTTACATTTCCGCAAAATCACAGCATACTTATAGTCATATATATGTAAAAATTATAGAAAACTGTAGTGTTATTACAGTAAACTATAAAGGATTTTTATTTTCAAAAGCGTGAATAGTTGTAAAAATGTGTAACTGATTGTTTAAAAATTGCAGATCATACCTGCTCTATGCTGACGATAGACAAATATCCTGAAACCGGTACATAGGTGGTAGCTGCGATTAAATAAATTTAATGGCCCTCCCTTTTACTTAACAAGCATCTGTATACCTTGCTTCCTGTGATGGGGTAGTATACACGATTATATATCAGATATAATTCAATGCCTGTCGCGACACCTAGTCAGGGGGGTAGTTGTTATCTGATGTATAATCGACCCACATATATATATACCTATATTAAAATAGGTTATATATATATATATATATATATATATATATATATATATATATATATATATATATATATATATATACATTTCTCATCAGATCAACATTGTTTTGAAAAAAAGGTCAGGTAAAGAGAACCAACAACCGACGAGCATGTATGAGAGCATTGATGAAAGTAGAGGAAGCAAAAGATGTGTGTAAGAACCGTAGCAAGTGGAAGGAAGTGGTCTCTGCCTACCCCTACGGGAAAAAGGCGTGACTATATGTATGTATGTACGGATACCGGATTCAAAAAATGGTTTTCATTATACTTTAAGTTAAAAAAAAAATTAAAAATGTTTGCAAAATATTAACAAAAAATTATTTTAATTTTTTAACTATCACCTATAAAGCGTTCTATTATCAGAACACCCTGTACCTATATATTTTTATGATATTAAAAATATTACTTGATTAAGAACAAACGGCGATGTTTAATTTTATTTTAAAAGGGGCTAATACTTTGAAAAATCAATAATTTTATTCTCTCCACTTTACACAAAGATTTTTTAACATTTTTAGAATTGTTAATTAACAGAAGGGAAGAATGCGGATTAAATGTAAGGAAGAATTTCAGTATTAAAACGAAAAACTTTTCAATTTCAGCGGTACGCCGGCTATGTAAATTATTACGAGAATTTTAACACTTCAAAAATTTTCACCTTTACAGGATAGGTAAATGTTAATGTTTGAAAGTTTACAAACTAATTGGAAAAATTACGTGAATTATATCTACTTTTTCTCACGTTTCTTGGCTAGTATCCACACAGAAGCGGACCAACTAGAAATTCTGGGTGGAATGATTTTTTGTTTAAGCGTTTTATTTATTTAATCTTGAACTTCCCGTTTGTGAATTTGGGGATATCGATATGACTTCGTATAAAATGGCTTCGCGTTTTGAGTATCTATTAAATGTTTAATTTAATTGGTGAAAATTAGACTCCCTATTTCCCTATTTCTCCCTATTTCTTCTTCTTATAGTGCATCTCGTATCGGAGGTTTGCTATCATCACAGCTATCCGGACCTTATTGACTGCAGCTCGAAGGAGTTCAACATTGCTACAATTAAACCAGTCTCTTAGATTTTTAAGCCAAGCCACACACACGGCGTCTTCCGATATTCTTCCTTCCACCAATCTTTCCCTGAACCATCCGCTGTAGAAGTGCGTATTTGGGTCCTCTCACTATATGACCTAGATATTGAAGCTTTCTCTAATTTATGGTGTTAATGACTTCACATTCCTTATTAATCCGATTTAGGACTTCCATATTAGAGATCTTTTCTGTCCAGGGAATACGCCACATTCTACGGTAGCACCACATCTCGAAGGCTTGTAGTTTGTTCGTTTGATTCTTCTTGAGAGTCCATGCCTCCAATCAATACAAAAGCGCGGACAACACGTAACAACGCAGCATCCTCATCCAAAGTCCAATCTTGATATCTCGACTGGTGAATAACTTTTTCATTTTCGTAAATGTTGACCTGGCTATCTCTCTATATCTCCCTCCAGGAAAAATATATTCGAAAAATGTATACAAAGTTGGGTGATTAAATCCTCTTCATTGAGGTGATCAAGCCTAAGTTGTTATTCTATTTCTAAATTTCCATCGAAAAAGTTTTACATTTTAGCACTATTTAGTCTGGGATTCATAAAACCAATTAATTAGTATTAACGCAGCTCCGTTGAAACGGACACTTTTTTTAAAGTTCGAGATTTATTTTTATTATGCGACATTATTATATTACTTAGGCAATAAAATTATCAAATTATCCTTATAGATATTTAATACACCGGTTACATAGGTACATAATTTATATTAGCAACAGAGTTAGGGATATTATCTGGAATATTCACATTATTAAGGCAGTATTTGAAATTATTAAATCAACGTTATTAAACCATTTAAATGTAAATGAAGATAATTATTTATCATTAAATTATATAAATTTACATTTAACTGTCTCTATTAATTAGTTGCATTATTATTATTGATTGCATTATAAAATATTAGCATTCTTTTTTTATTTTTAATACCACCTTTGTCTTTAGTTTAATATGAAGGGAGTTTGCATACATTTAGTCACGCTTTTTTCGCGGAGGGGTGGCCAGAGACCACTTCCAACCACTTGCTACGGTTTGTACACACATCTTTTGCTTCCTCTACTTTCATCAGTGCTCTCATACATGCTCTTCGGTTGTTGGTACTCTTGACCTGGCCTTTCTTCAAAACAATGCAAATCTAATCGAGATATGTTCTCCGAGGTCGACCTCTACCGACTTGTCCATTCACACTCGCTTAGTAAATTTGTTCGTTAATCTTCCTTTATCCATCCATTCTACTTGTCCAAACCATCGAAGCATTCTTTTATTTATCTTTGTAACCACATTTTCTTTTACACCACAGCGTTCCCTTATCTCACTATTCTTCACTTTATCCAACCGAGTCACTCCGGCTATATTTTTCAGACTACTCATCTCCGCAGCATTAATCCTATTTTCATGCTTCTTCTGCCAAACCCAACATTCACTACCATACATAAGTGTAGGAACCAACACACCTCTATGCACAGCCAGACGTGCCTTTTTTGACGCTTTCTGGCTGTTCATAATGCTATACAGTGCCCCATTCATTTGTTTTCCTGTCTACACCCTTCGCTTAATGTCAATGCCATGCTTTCCATCTTTCGTAAACTTTGAACCCAAGTATACAAACTCATTTACTTGTTCCACTCTTTCTCCTGTAATCAGAACCTTACAGTTTGTCATGCTTTCTTCTCTTTTAAAAACCATCTCGTTTTGCTTACATTTATTTTCATCCTTTGATTTTTAAGGCACCATGCATAACTTTAACCATCGCCTGCAATTCCTCTTCAGATGACGCTAATATGACTTGATCATCGGCGTAAAGAAGGCATTTGACGATCAAATCATTAATTTTTAATCCATACGCACTCTCCTTCAAATCTTTTAAACAATCGTGTACGTATAAGTTAAACAGCTATGACAAAGCCGCACATCCCTGTCTTACACATTTTTCGATGTCAAACCAGTACTTGTAAAGGGCGTTTGCCCGTTACATTTATTATCAAGTACCAATATTGTGGCTTTTTAGAAGTAACAAAAGAGGTTAACCTTTTCTGAAGAAGCGGTAACGTACCAGGGGACTGGCCGTTATTGTTCCGTTATACAAATTAAAAGGTTCGCAGGTTCACATATTATAAAAACTTTAATAAAGCAATCGAATTATCAAGGAAACAATTAACATTTTGATCAGGGATCAATGATTCTGTTGTCCCATGAAAATTTCTGGTTTCGACAGTAACAACGCCGTACCTCTTTTTATGAATTAAATCGACAGATTCTCGTAAATCTCGTAGCCATTTTGTTACAGTGTTGCATACTGCTGGAATATTGTTTACGAGTAATAATAAGTGCGATTTTTTATCAGTTTTGACAAATCAAAATTCGGGAAAATGTGGTTCGTCAGTGCCAAGTGTGCAACACTTTCGCTATATAATTAATAATATATTTAAAACTCCCATTTACAATCCCAAGAATATTTAAATACCATGATGGATAAGGAAGAAAATGGTTATCTTCGAAAAATAATACCAAGTTCCCGCTAAGCATCCCCCTTTTTAATAATATTGTAATAATGATTTTCAATAGAATAGGCCGCGTATCATATTTTTTTTTTAAAACTTTTTTCGTTATCCCAGTTTATTTTGTGCAAACAATAATTTAAAACAAAACAAAAAAGAGACGCTCGGAGCACTGGACCTGATCGTTATACAAAGCGCAATTTTGTCCATAAATGTGATCCACATACAGGGTGTTAGTAAATAAGTGCGACAAACTTCGGGGAGTGATTCTGAATAAAAAAATAATGAAAGTTTGCTATATAAACGCATGTCCGCAAATGCTTCGTTTTCAGAGATACGGGGTGTTAAAGTTTTTCTTATAAACTGACGATTTATTTATTACTCTGAAACCGGTCGAGATATGATGTTTTATTTTTTTGCATGAAAACGACGTCCCATACGACAAAAAGGCAAGAAAGATTTTTTGTCACAAATTTACTAAGGAATTTACATAATTTTTAATTTGAAATATCTCGGTGGCGTTCCATTTTTTTCTTTAAAAAATTGAGATCATTACCCGTATGCGCGCCAATGATAAACATAAAATTCTTAATTTCACGTCAAATAATGCGCAATGTCGCAGACATACGTTTGTATGGCAAACTGTCATTTTTTTTTTTATGCAGGATTACCCCCTGAAGTTTGTCGCACTTATTTACTAACACCCTGTAAATCCGAATTTGTGTTTGATGCTGTCCAAAGTTACCAACTCTCATCGGATAACGTTGGGGCTGCCTCGGTTCGTGCGTCGCACAATGTGAGGTGCGGTGCGTTTTATAAAATAAATAAAATTTAGGGTTTTTTCTAGCGACTAATCCATTGGAAAAATTCTGGAGTAAGGCTGCCAAAAGAAATTTTCATAAAACTTTCACAAGTCCATACATCTCCTTCCTCTTCTAAATGGGATGTGCAAGCAGGATTTAGAAGAGGAAGGAGATGTATGGACCAGGTCTTTTCATTACGAGGTATAGTCGAAAAATACTTGGCTGGAAGCCAGAAGGTCTATTGCGCTTATATAGACTTGAAAAAGGCCTATGACAGACTGGTCAGGAGTGAATTGTGGTCTACATTGTATATATATGGGGTGAGTGGTAGTTTAATACGAGCACGGAAATCACTTTACGAGGATTCCAATGCTTGTGTCAGGATAAACAGAGCTTGCACGGACTGGTTTAAAATCGAAAAAGGTGTGAGACAGGAATGTGTGGCTTCGTCATGGCTGTTTAACTTATACATACACAATTGTTTAAAATATTTTAAAGAGAGTGCTGCGTATGGATTAAAAATAAATGATTTGATCGTCAAATGGCTTTTTTACGCCGATGATCAAGTCGTATTAGCGTCATCTGAAGAGGAGTTGCAGGCGATGGGTTAATGTTATGCATGATGCCCTGAAAATCAAAGGGATGAAAATAAATGTAAGCAAAACGAAAGTAATGGTTTTAACGAGGAAGTGAGAAACGTGAACGGTAACATGCTCATAGAAATGTGTACATATAATGAGCTAACGATTAATAACACATACTTCAAACACGAAAACCAACATAAATACACCTTCCAAAACACAAGAGGACACAAATCAACTATCGACTACGTAATCATGAACAGCCAAGTAGACCCCCAGCATATTCTCGATATAAGAGCATTAACAAACCTGCAAAAAAATGAAAAAGACCCCAAACTACGCCACTAAATTCAACATAGAATCGCTTAAAGATGACAGCACAAGAGGATTATACGAACGAAGACTCAAAGAGAAAATCACACAAAACCATATAAGAGGAAAAGATGATGTGGAGCTGGCATGGAAAAAAACTAAAAGCAATATAATACAGAGCGCAACAGAGGCTATAGGACTAAGAAAATTGGACACCAATGGTAACAGAAACAGAAAACCGTGGTTCACCAACGAAGTAAAAGAACTTGCTAAAGAAAAAAAGAAAGAGTGGAACAAGTAAATGAATTTGTATACTTGGATTTAAAGTTTACGAAAGATGAAAAGTATGACAGTGACAATGAGCGAAGGGTATTGGCAGGAAAACAAATGAATGGGGCACTGCATAGCTTTATGAATAGCCAGAAAGTGTCAAAAAAGGCACGTCTGGCTGTGCATTGAGGTGTGTTGGTTCCTACACTTATGTATGGTAGTGAATGTTGGGTTTGGCAGAAGAAGCATGAAAATAGGATTAATGCTGCGGAGATGAGTAGTCTGAAAAGTATAGCCGGAGTGATTCGGTTGAATAAAGTAAAGAATAGTGAGATAAGAGAACGATGTGGTGTGAAAGAAGATGTAGTTGCAAAGATAGATAAAGGAATGCTTTGATGGTTTGGACAGGATGGTTGAAGATTGATGAAACAAATTTATAAGGCGAGTGTGAATGTGTAAGAACCGTAGCGGTAGTGGAAGGAAGTGGTCTCTGCCTACCCCTACGGGAAAAGGCGTGACTATATGTATGTATGTATGGAACGCGTATATGGTCCGAAAAATTTCTAATTTATTCTTTGATCCACTTTTACGATCCACCCTATGCAATTAAATTCAAATCGCCCTTTTTTAAAATTAAATAAACATTAACGTGGCTAGACAGTCGCATTTTTCATTTTATTCATTTTACATACTAATGGTTAGCTACATGTCACAGAACTGTTTTTTCTTTTATCATAAAAAGTAAATAAAGTTATCGTTTTTTCTATGAAACAAAATTCGAAAAGAAAGTCGCATAATAAAAGTAAAAGTATATCATTGAGTAGGGTATATAATTTTTTGTGAAAGTCAGCTTTTTATTAAAAATTAATATTAATAAATTGAATTTACACTTATCCCATTTATATAAGCTGTCACGTCGGTTAGGATAATAAAATTCGTTTTTCTAAGAAATAACATTAATTCAAACAGACATTCCATGTAAGATAATTTGAGGATGTGTATAAGGTCAAATTACGTGATACATCTAATTAATTTTTAAACTTAATAAAATGTTGTAAATTGTATACAGTGATATTTCCTGTTAATTATAATAAGTTTTTTGAAAAAATTTTTTATAATTAATTATTATAAAAAAATATCAATGGTCTGGGTGCGACCCGAGAGGTCCACACGACTAACTTCCCAGTGAAAATAATGAAAAAATACCATATGTTTTGTTGTTACAATTATTATTATTATTATCATTAAAATTATTACAAAAAACGATTTCAAATTGTTTATAACAAACTATAATTGTCATTAATAATATTCTGTTTGGGTCAAACGTATTCTTTCAAACTTTTTCTTATCATTTCATAAGCGAGAATTATTTTCATTTGTTTCTAACAATTGAAATTTTCTTTTTAATTATTGTGATCAATAATCATTACCTGATGATTACTAACAATAATTTTTTAAAGGTATAGCAACGAAATATGAATGTTTAATTGGGACTAATTTTTGTTGCTTAACAAACGTTGCGAATTCATTAACAGAATGTGACAGACGCCATATATAACAGATAGCATCCATACAAAAATATAACCATCACCGCCTCCTAGACTTATAACTCCCTGATTAGTTCTATATACTATATATTTATAGTTTTAATACAGATTTTTAAGATCTTTTGAATAATATGATTATTGCATTACAAACAAATTATACTCCTTTACGGCTGTATTTCCTTCTGTCAAGCAGCAAAATCTACGAAACACAAACTTCAAAAATTTCAAAACAAAATTCCAAAACGTATAACCAATGCCCCCTGGTATATCAGAAATTCCGATTTACATAAAGACCTCAAAATCGAAACGATTACAGAATATATCAAAAATCGTCATAAAATCTTTTTCGAAAAATCCGTTTCAAATCCAAAAGCACTTATAAAACGAATTTCGACTATATACCAGGTCGGCAAAGTGGCAGACATAAAAATCTAAGAAGTAGAATTCTTTAATGTTTGCACCCTCCCCCCCAAATAAAACCCCCTGTTTTTCACACTAAAACATTACACACAACATTTTTGCTTTTATACACTACACAAGGGGTAAGATTGTCTCCTACCAAGAGACAATAGCCCACAAAATCACACTCAAGAGTTTTTTAGTGGGTAACGTTGAACGGGCGTTCAATGAGTCCCACACTATTCAGCGCGGAAACGCGAGCAGTTAAAGCGCTAAGTGTCTATAAAAGATTTTCCTCTTGTAAAAAAAAAAAATGTCGGTAAGAGCCTATGTGCTGTACAAGTGCAGTAAAATAAAGACACCGGAAAAAGAGGACGACTCGTTTAATCTCCACAAAAAGATCAAGAAATTCACAAACACACAACGCAAGCAGATCCACGGAATTATGAAAGACACTAACAACAAGATCTTAACGAGCGTCGAGGAAAAGCTTAAAAGATGGAAGGAGTATGTCGAGGCCCTCTTCAATGACACGCGACCCCGCCAACCACCTAGAGACCGTGATGATATCAACGAGCCCAGCCCCGTTATCACGACAGAGGAAGTGAGACGTGCTATAAAACTTCAGAAAAATGACAAGGTTGTGGGACCAGACAATATTCACGCGAGAACCTTGAAATTGATCGTCAATGCAGATGATAGAGGCCTAAAATGTCGATTAGAAAAATCAGTATATTTTTTATTTGAAGTTGGCAGCGCTGATTATTTATCTTATCTTATCTTATCTTATCTTATTCATCCTTTGTATTCGACGCTAACAATTGGGCTAAATTTAATTTTATTGCTACCAATATTAGCGGCACAAATGGTAACGGACTATTTTATTAACCTCTTTAGTAGAATAATTCAGTTAAACAATTATTAAACGCATTAATTTTCATTATTAGTCAACAAATTACATTATTAATTAACTCGCAATCAGTTACTGGTGATACGAATATGTTGTATACAGAGTGGTTCTTAATAAATTTTCATTAACTGTTATTTTTTTTTTATTTACACCACTCCACAGATTTACATCCAATTATTAAGCGGAAAAAGAAATAAAAATTAAATAAACAACACAAATTATACATAAAGTCACGCCTTTTTCCCATAGGGGCAGGCAGAGACCTTCTTTCCACTTGCTACGGTTCGTACACACATCTTTTGCTTCCTCTACTTTCATCAGTGCTCTCATACATGCTCTTCGGTTGTTGGTACTCTTGACCTGGCCTTTCTTCAAAACAATGTTGATCTGATCGAGATATGTTCTCCGAGGTCGACCTCTACCGATTTGCCCATTCACACTCGCCTTATAAATTTGTTTCGTCAATCTTTCTTCATCCATTCTTTCTACGTGTACAAAGCATCTAAGCATTCCTTTATCTATCTTTGTGACCACATCTTCTTTTACACCACAGCGTTTTCTTATCTCACTATTCTTAACTTTATCCAACCGAGTCACTCCGGCTATACTTCTCAGACTACTCATCTCCGCAGCATTAATCCTATTTTCATGCTTCTTCTGCCAAACCCAACATTCACTACCATACATAAGTGTAGGAACCAACACACCTCTATGCACCGCCAGACGTGTCTTTTTTGACACTTTCTGGCTATTCATAAAGCTATACAGTGCCCCATTCATTTGTTTTCCAGCCAACACCCTTCGCTCAATGTCACTGTCATACTTTCCATCTCTGGTAAATTTTGAACCCAAGTACACAAATTCATTAACTTGTTTCACTCTTTCTCCCTCAATCGAAACCCCACAGTTTGTCATGCTTTCTTCTCTTTAAAAAACCATTACTTTCGTTTTGCTCACATTTATTTTCATTCCTTTGATTTTCAGGGAATCATGCATAACATTAACCATCGCCTGCAACTCCTCTTCAGATAACGCTAATATGACTTGATCATCGGCGTAAAGAAGGCATTTGACGATCAAATCATTCATTTTTAATCCATACGCACTCTCTTTTAGATCTTTTAAACAATTGTCTATGTATAAGTTAAACAGCCATGGCGAAGCCACACATCCCTGTCTCACACCTTTTTCGATGTTAAACCAGTCCGTGCAAGCTCCGTTTATCCTGACACAAGCAGTGGAATCCTCGTAAAGTGATTTCAGTGCTCGTATTAAACTACCACTCACCCCATACATAGACAATGTAGACCACAATTTACTCCTCACCACTCTGTCATAGGCCTTTTCCAAGTCTATAAAAGCGCAATAGACCTTCTGACTTCTAGCCAAGAATTTTTCGACTATACCTCGTAAGGAAAAGACCTGATCCATACATCTCCTTCCTCTTCTAAATCCTGCTTGCACATCCCATATCATCTTCTCAGTTTCATTCGTTACTCTTTTGATCAATATCTTTGCATACAGTTTGCCGACTATGCTGAGTAAACTAATACCTCGGTAGTTCTTACAGTCCTGCTGCGAACCTTTTCCCTTGTACAGCGGCACGATAACGGCCTTGCACCAGTCGTCTGGTACACTACCACTTCTCCAACAAAGGTTAAAAAGGCGATCCAGTAGACTAGCTACCACGTTTTGTCCAGCCTTCAGCATTTCAACTGTTATCCTGTCGTACCCAGCAGCTTTACCCAATTTCATACTGTTCAACGCTTCCACAATTTCTGTCGTAGTAATTTCACTTTCATTGCAACTTTTACTCATGTCTTCGAATTGGGCCTGTACTTGTGTATTCTCTTTCTCAAATAAACTTTCGAAGTATTCCTTCCATCTCTGTAATACGCATTCCTCTCCTTTTACCATATTACCATCTTGGTTTCTGATTCTCTCCAATTGCGAGGTAGTATTTTTACCTCTGGCTGTTCCTATGGACTTCCAGAAAAGTTTAATATTGTTTTGGAAATCGTCAGATAACCTTCTATCAAATTCATCTTTATCACTCTCCTTCTTTTTTGCCACAACCTCTTTTGCCACACCTTTTAACCTTTTATACTCATTCTTCGCCTTGTTTACATCCTCAATCGTTGCCTTTTGCGTTCTTTGATTGGCTTTTGTAGCTAGCCAATTCAGCCAGGCTTTCTTCTTTTCTGACACTGCTTTTTGAACCTCTACGCACGTTTTCTGTAACTTGCATCCTTTCCTTCTTTTACTTACACCGCATACTTCTATAGCAATATTCACTGTTCCTTTCTTGAATGGCTTCCACAATTCTTCAATCTCACATGCTTCATCTAAACTGTCAAATTTCTCGGTCAATTTACCAACGAATTCCTCTTTTATACCTTCTTCTTGCAAATTCTCAACTTTTATACGCTCTAGTACACTACTT
Organism: Agelastica alni; assembly: GCA_950111635.1. Taxonomy (NCBI): domain Eukaryota; kingdom Metazoa; phylum Arthropoda; class Insecta; order Coleoptera; family Chrysomelidae; genus Agelastica; species Agelastica alni. The sequence continues at coordinate 6,851,451 of OX467716.1, read as the reverse complement.
GATTCCTGCACACGATGGCGCCACCGTTTAAAGAGACCTCTTATTCGGCTCATTACTAAGAAGTGGTCTGTGTCAATACCTGCACCGCGGTATGCCCGAGTGTCCATTACTTTCTTTTTCAATCTTCATCCACAATTACAAAATCTATTATACTTCTCTGGTGTCCTTCTTGTCTTGTGTACAAGTGAATCCTTTTATGGTTAAACATTGTGTTTGTTACCACAAGATTTCGCTCCAAACATATTTCAAGTAGATTTTCTCCGTTTTCATTTACTCTGCCGTCACCGTACATTCCCAGAACACTGTCATATCCATCACGCTTTACTCCTACCCAACTATTAAAATCACCCAACATTACAATTCTTTCATTCTGGTTACACCCATTTAAAATATCTGTCACACTGTCCTAAAACTCCCGCCTCTCTTTCTGAGCTTTTAAAGACTGGTTCCACTGCGCATCTTGTGGGGCATAAACCCCTAGCAAATTATACAACTCAAAAATAAACAAAAATTGTGCGGTTGGGGGACCCGTTTTGTCTTCAACTCCGAATGTAATTCGAAATGAAATCTGTGTATTATATTTTTATTTTTTTAAGGCAAATAATCTAAAGGAACGAATCACATCAGAAAGTTTCATTCAATATTGCAATTTGTGGAAGTGATTTCGTGAAATGGGACGAAATTGTGAAACAGATGTGAACATCTTTCCTCTCGCTTTCTTGCAATTTGTGGGAGTGATTTCGTGAAATGTAACAGGAATTGTAATAATTGAAAATAGCTCCCGCTTATGAAATGATAAGAATGTTTAAAAAAATACGTTTGACACAAACAGAATATTGTTAATGACAATTATAATTTGTTATAAACAGTTTGAAATCGTTTTTTAAAATAATTTTAATAATAATTATAACAACAAAACATATGGTATTTTTTCATTCTTTCCACTGGGAAGTTAGTCGTTTGGACCTCTCAGGTCGCACCCAGAACACTGATATTTTGATTTTGGAATGCAATTATCTAAACTTGGTTAAATCGGTTTGTTTACTATAACGCTTATATATTTTCATGTGATGTATCAGCTTTTAAAACATATTCATTTAAAATTTCATTACAATGTTTTTAGTAGTTTCGGCAAAATCGTAATAATTTTCACTTAGCAACCCCAATTATTTTTCAGTTTTCTAACTATCCTAGAGACGGGGCCACCTTTCTTTGAAACACCCTGATATTTTTAAGTTGGATCAGTTTCACTTGGTACACAGTAAATAAATAAGATTTGGTAGTTATTTAAATCGATTTTTTTTTGACTGGTTTTCTCCATCGTAAGGGTTTGGTGTAGCTTCCGATTAGGTTCATTTAAATCTTGCAGAATTTCAGATTTTTTGTCATCATATTTTAGATCTTGATTTTCAGCATTAATTGAATAACGTGTACTATCTATCTACGTCTTCAAGATTTTCTGAATCACTAATTTTCTCGTACGTATAAATTCTCCAAATAGAAATAAGGTACTACGAGAATTCACTGCGACACAATTCATGACACCAACGATTTTTCGTTTTTTTTTCATTGATACATACATACATACATAAAGTCACGCCTTTTTCCCATAGGGGTAGGCAGAGACCACTTCCTTCCACTTGCTACGGTTCTTACACACATCTTTTGCTTTCTCTACTTTCATCAGTGCTCTCATACATGCTCGTCGGTTGTTGGTACTCTTGGCCTGGCGTTTCTTTAAAACAATGTTGATCTGATCGAGATATGTTCGCCGAGGTCGACCTGTATAAAGTGCCCGAAAAACATAGCGGAAATTGAAGCATTCGCAAAACAATTTTCAACTATTAAACGATTTATATGTTGTGTTGTTAATTGATTGGAGTGTTTGGGTTGTTTTTTATGTATTTTCCTGTTTTTTCGGATTAAAATTCTAAAATAAACTGATATTCAGCAAACGTAAGTGTAGCTTTAGTAAGAGAAGTTGTACAGTTCCTTGATAAAAAAATCACAAGACTGAGGGCTTCTTTTGATGATCAATGTTTGTTAGATACCAAGTAACGTAACCTGAACTTTTGCTATTGTCAAAAAGGAAATAAAAGAGTTCAAAAACAATACATTTTTTAATGCAGTTTGCAAAGTTTTTTCCTATTGCTATGGCGCGTATAAAAGTGTATAAATTTTATTCAAGAATATTGTGAAAATCATTTAAATATTTTTTTCTTACATTACTTTTTTATGTTAGCTGTTTCTTAAAAAAAGTTGATGTAAACTTACCTGAAAATTAAAAACGGACGGAAATACTTTTAACGACTTGGTATTTTGTATTTTAAGAGTATCTATTTCTCTTAATCCTTCTATTGGTAAAAATGTTATTGCAGTTCCTGACAAATCGCTAAAAAAATGGTTTATTTTACATATTTTAAAATCCCATTTAAAAACCAACAGTGGTAAATTTATTCACTAAATAAAGGGTGGCCAACCGAAAACGAAACAGAGCCATTTGCAGAAACCTCGTCAACATTTTAGAAAAACGCTCAGACCCGTCGATTTTTTATTATAGGGGGACACTTTTTTTCGGTATTTTTGCTCCTCTACTTTCAACCCCAAGCGAGGGTAAAAATTACACCAACATTTTTAAATGGCATTGGGAGTCGCATTATTAAAAACCTGTATTGGCGACAAAAAGCAGTGGTCCGGGTCAATGGAAAACTAAGCTACGAATGCCAGATTCGGCGTGGAGTGAGACAGGGATGTATACTGTCTCCACTGTTGTTCAAACTATATTCTGACAAAATATTTAAACAGGCGTTGCATGACCAGGATTGCGAAGTTAAGATTAACGGCAAACTGATCAATACCATTCGCTATGCCGGTGACACCGCTATCTTATGTAATGATCTCCAGGACCTTCAACGTCTTTTAGACATGGTCAACGTGATGGGACAAGAAATGGGTCTAAACATAAATGTCACTAAAACTGAGTTTATGGTTTTCAGCCGTATAATGATGCTGCGCTGCAAATGAATGGTCAAAACATTGAAAGGGTTTCATGTTTCAAATATCTTGGTTGTTAAATTACAGAGCATCTCGACCCGGATAAAGAAATCAAGTGCAGGATCGAGTCAGCTCGCGCAACCTTTCAGAAATTGAGATCGCTCTTTTGCAATAATAATCTAAATTTAAAGCTCCGCCAGAGAATGATCAAGTGCTACATATGGTCTATACTGTTGTATGGGGCAGAGATTTGGACCTTAAAAGCAGCAACTATTAATCGTCTTGAAGCATTTGAAATGTGGCTACATAGACGTATGCTCCAAATCCAATGGGTGGCCAAGCAGACAAATGAAGCGGTTTTAAATAGAGCAAACGCCGTCCGCGAACTACTAATAACAGTTAAATGTCGAAAGATGTCCTATCTAGGTCACATACTCGGGGGTGATCATTACCGTATCCTTCAACTTATAATGAAGGGCAAGATAAAAGGTCGTAGAGGAGTAGGTAGAAGACAAGCCTCATAGTTACCGAAGTGGACCGGAATTCGAAGCGCAGAACAACTCTTCAGAATCGCCGAAGACAGAGCACAGCTCGCCATTGTCATTGCCAACATCAGGAGGACCTGATATGGCACCAAAAGAAGAATTGGGGGTCGAATAAGATGTCTTTTGAAAGCTCTGACAATTCTATTTACAATGGTCTTTAAATTTTACATTTCCTCGCAATACTTTGAAAAAAATAACATGGCAAAATTCCAATTATTTTAGTTGCTTACTTACTACTTAATTGATTAAATGTTCAAACTGATGACCGCCCGCTCTTCCGTACAATAATAAAGATTTTCTTCAAAACGTTCACGCACATTCCGAAGAATTTCCGGAGTAATTCGACGGCACTCTTCAACGATTCTTTGACGCAAATCTTCCAACGACGCTGGTGAGACGGTGCTCCTCCGCATTATGCGGCGATTGTTCGTCTGTATTTAGACCAACGTTTTCCATGGCATTGGATTGGGAGAGGAGGCAGCATTGAAAGGCCTCCATGATCGCCATATTTATCGCCCCTTGATTTCTTTTTGTGGAGAACTGTAATGTTTCAGGATCGCCATGCAATGTATTAAGTAGCCATGTTGTACTTAGGCACCTTAAGGTTACGGGAAACCCTTGTTAGAATAAAAGGAGGAACGTTTTTCTTAATACTATATTAAACTAATTGAACATTACGACTAGATGTTTTTTTTACAATGTTGAACTTGAACCGAGGAAGGTGAACTAAGCAGTTCGCGCATCGACCCGGTTATGACAAAATATAAAAACACACAATTTGCTGCTAGACGATTCGTTGTTTAATAAATACAATTAATTTGTAAACAATGCGTGTTGACATTGACACGTTCATTGGGTTCATAGAAATTACCATGAACTGTGGGTTTATGCTGAGCAATAGATTATTTCGCGTTGTCATGGGAAACTCATTGAGCGATTGGAAGAAACTCAATAACGGCCTACCTCAAGGCTCAGTATTAGCTCCTCTCCTGTTCAGCTGTTACATTGCGTATATGCCCACAACAAGATCTAGAAAATTTGGCTATGCTGATGATTGGGCAATAGCAACCAGAAGCAAATCGATTGAAGAGACGGAAGAAGTGCTAACAGATGACTTGGAAACCCTAGAGAAATACTTTCACAACTGGAGACTCCAACCTAGTGCAAGCAAGACGGAGGTTGCTTGTTTTCACCTAAACAACCGCATGGCCAATAGAGAACTCAATGTGAGCTTTGGTAACAGGCTGCTGCACCACAACCGGTATCCTAAATACCTGGGAGTTACTCTCGATAGAACTTTATCCTTCAAACAACACCTAACTAAGACTGCCTCAAAACTCAAAACAAGGAATAACATCATACAAAAACTCTGTGGCACTTCATGGGGATCCTCCGCAACGACGCTTCGATGTTCCGCGTTAGGGCTGGTCTACTCTACGGCGGAATATTGTGCTCCGGTCTGGCTAAACAGCCCTCATGTCAAAATAGTCGACGTTCAATTGAATCACACGATGCGTTTAATCTCGGGCACAATTAAATCTACACCGAGTTATTGGCTACCAGTTCTAAGCCATATCCCTCCTCCATCGATACGGAGATCCACTGCACTTGTCAGAGAGTACAACAAGGTTATTCAAAACCCACACCTACCAATAAACAGAGACATCGAGGACATAGACAGGAATAGGTTGCGTTCAAGAAAACCCCCCATCAAAACGGCTCTAAACTTGGAGGCCGTTGACTTCAACCCAATAAATGAGTGGAGGCAGAAATGGACCGAAGCAGCCCAACCGGAATTTCTCAACATGCCGTGCATAACAACTCCCCCAGCCGGCTTTGAACTACCACGCAAGACATGGGTAGCACTTAACCGGATTAGGACCAACCACGGCAGGTGTGCCGATGCCTTCTACAAGTAGAACATAATACCCTCCCCACAGTGTGACTGCGGCGCTGAAAGGCAGACGATCCGCCACATCACGGAAGATTGCATCCTGAGGGCATATGGAGGTCAGCCAAATGAGTTCCTGACAGCGACACCAGAATCAATTGATTATATTAACAACTTAGACATTCAACTGTAATTATGCTATATTTTCGTGTTTTTATACTTTACATTTTTACACTGTTTGTACATTGTGCTATATGTTGTCCTGTTAACTTATACAATATTTTATGTGATGTATGCCATACGATAAATAAATAAATACCATGAACGGTCAACTAAGTTCGTTGGGCTTTCATTAACCCTCTTTCCATGTTTTCCTGGATCAGGGCACTACAAGACATCTGAAAAGTAAAATCTATAAAACACAACCAGCGTCGTTGGAAGATTTGCGTCAAAGAATCGTTGATGAGTGCCGTCGAGTTACTCGGGTCTTAACGTGTTTTTAAAATGTTGCCAACATGTTCAATTAAGTAAATGCAACAGTTCTATATTTGTACTATTTAAAATTAAATTTTGTAAAATTCGCCCTTCCTGTATACCTAATACGAGATAAAATCTTTGATAAAAATTGTAATAAGGTAAATATGAATTTCTAACATTAATCTCGTTATTTAAATTTTGTTAAAAGCGTATGATCTGCTTTTATTTATTATAATAAACGCTCATTAATGTGCCACATAAAATGTAAGTATGTAGGTACAACGTTTTATACTGCATTGATTTGGGAGAAGAGGCAGCATTGAATGGCCTTCACGATGATCGCCCCTCGATTTCTTTTTGTGGGGACATCTGAAAAGTGACATTTATAATACACAACCAGCGTCGTTGGAAGATTTGCGTCAAAGAATCGTTGATGAGTGCCGTCGAGTTACTCGGGTCTTAACGTGTTTTTAAAATGTTGCCAACATGTTCAATTAAGTAAATGCAACAGTTCTATATTTGTACTATTTAAAATTAAATTTTGTAAAATTCGCCCTTCCTGTATACCTAATACGAGATAAAATCTTTGATAAAAATTGTAATAAGGTAAATATGAATTTCTAACATTAATTTCGTTATTTAAATTTTGTTAAAAGCGTATGATCTGCTTTTATTTATTATAATAAACGCTCATTAATGTGCCACATAAAATGTAAGTATGTAGGTACAACGTTTTATACTGCATTGATTTGGGAGAAGAGGCAGCATTGAATGGCCTTCACGATGATCGCCCCTCGATTTCTTTTTGTGGGGACATCTGAAAAGTGACATTTATAATACACAACCAGCGTCGTTGGAAGATTTGCGTCAAAGAATCATTGACGAGTGCCTTCGAATTACAAATGTTGACGAGGTTCCTGCAAATGGTACTTGTATCGTTTTCGGTTGGGCACGCTGTATATGAAAATTAAAGTGGGCACAAAAATGTAAAATTTTCAAAAATAGTTCTTAAATACTGTTAATTTTTGTGCATATTCATTACAAAAGTCAACAATATTTGGAAAAATTTAATACTAAAAATAAATAAAAATTAAGGATTTCTACATTACTACTTTTTTAAAAACTTACATGTAACGAAGGCTTTGTAGACCCGCAAATGCTTTCTTGTGCAGATGATTTAGTTCAAAGTTTCCTTTCAGACTTCTGCAAATACAATGTAACTCATACTTAAACTGGCTTTTAGTATTAAAATAAAAATATTTAAGTAAAAGAAAAACGACAAAAAAATTAATTTCATCAACCTTTTAGGTTCTATCATCTACCCTAACAACGAAATTAATTAATATACTTCGCTTTCGCTTTTGTTTTATTACGACACGGGCATGTTGGACTCAAGCTATGATACTTGCCTACCAACCAAACACCTCATCACTAGTGCAGAGAGGTCTTACTACGTATTCTAAATTTTGTGTAGCTCTTTCCTCGACTTCTTTCATACTCATTGTCTTTTTGATGAACTATTAAACATATGCCCAATTCCTCCCGTTCTCTAGCATTTTGTCCACCATGTTTTCAGTTCTTATTTCGCCAATTTCCGCCATGAGCTGCATCCGATTTCTTTCCTATCGGGGGCAGTGGAACAATGTGTGTTCCGAGGAGTCATCTCTTCTACAGTACCGACAGTTTAAATTCCCTGTTTTCCCAATTTTAGCTGTATAGGTCCCAAACGATCCATGACCGGTCCACACCTGTGTCACGAAATATTCCAGCTTTCTGTGTCGGCACTTTACCCATAATTTAACATCTGGTATTAATCTCTAGTCCACTGTTCCGTCTGTTCATTCGCTTGCCATGCCATCTGCCATCTGACCATTGTCAGTTCCCTTGCTCTCTTCCTGACCAACTCAAGGTGACCGTTTCCCCTTCTATGTAATTCGAGCCTTTCTTTAACCAGCAGATCAATTGGAGGTGTTCCAGTGATAACCTGTATTGCTTTGGTGGAGACAGTTTGATATGTGCTCGCCACTCGTAATAGCATTTTCCTCTGGACAGACTCCATTTTGCTCCTGTACGATGTCACCCTCATGGCGTCATGCCATACTGGCGCCCCATTTTTAGTTATTTTAAACTATAATTTATTGCGTTAGATCATAGGTTGGGTTAGGTTAAAACGGCGGTTCGGAGGGAACCCACTTAGGCCTTTTGGCCCGTTGTGATACCGTGACAGACGGCGGTGCCTTCCCCCTCTACCGTGATAACCAGTTGGAACTTTTAATAAAAATTGTAAGGTCTCTGATGCTAGTTGAGTTAAGATCAGATAAATCATCAAAGTTCGGTTGCCCCAGTATAGAAAGCCGTTTTATGTCTAGGGCAGGGCAGTGACAGAGAAGATTGTTTCCTCCTCTTCCTAATCGTGACAGCTTCTACAGAAGTTGTGTCATAGTTATGCAATTTCCATGCGCCGTGCATGGGATCCACCTGCCCAGTGTCCTGTTATGGCCCCATTTCCAATGGACTTCCTGGATAGAGTTAAAACATCATTAGTTCGACGTAGATATAGTTTAGGCCAAATCTTTTTCGATTATGTGCATGTGGGTTCATTTTGCCACCTCAAGTTGGCTTTTTAAACTACTTTGCTGTGCAGGAGGAGCCGGCAATTTGCAATCGGTACTACTTGCCGAGATGAGACAGATACGGCCGGAAGGATGGTGTTGCATAACTTTCGATAGTTGGTTTGCAATTTCTGTGTGGATGGGACTGAATATCCACATGGACGAGGCACAGATTCGAGAAGATTGTGGGTTGACGTTTATTCCGCGCCATTTTTCTTGATTTCCGGGATAGGAGCGTGAGTCGTGTTTTGAGAGTCTTGGAGGCCAGGTGTCGGTGAACGTTGTTGGGGACGGTGTGTTATTAGCACGTGTGCGGAACCTCTATGGGATTTCTTTCATATCTGGCTGTATTTGGGCCATCTTAATTGGATTTTAAAGAAAAACCATTTGATTTTTAACTTGACCATTTTGTCTTGCCATTGTTGTGGATATTGTTGGAGTTGGTGTCAAGTTAAAATAACCGTTATCGGGATCTATTTGAGGGAAGCCATTGTTAACCAGTGCCACCCCCATAATCTAACCAGCCACCGGAGTAGCACAGGAGTAGGCCACAGGAGTACATGTAAATTCGCATACCCAAAGGTTATCAGTGATTTATTTTTAAATATATAACGCTGTGTCTCATTTCGGCACCACGAGTAAGTCTTGCTCCAGTTTATAAATATAGTGCTTTGTGAATTCGTATACCCAAAGGTTATAAGTGATTTATTTTTAAATATATAACGCAGTGACTCATGCTGACACCACTATCATGTTCTGTTTAGTTTATTAGTATAGTACATTGTTGGAAACTATTTATTGCATTAGATAATATGCCAAAACTAAACTTGGATTAAAGTAACCTTTTCAATAATTCTTTATGTCCAAGTAAAAACATATTTTCTTTCTACTTATTTGTAAATATCCTACAATCTTAATATTTTAAAGGACAACCATTGTAAAGATATTTTTAAATGAAATCGATTGTTTTGGTAGTGAAAATCTTTATGTAAACAGTTAACTAGTGAATCTTCTTTGCCTTTATGTAAATGTTTGAATTAGTGTTATTAATGAGTTAACTGATATATATGTTTTACCTTTTGTTCTTTGCCTTCATGTAAATGTTTGAATTAGTGTTATTAATGAGTTAACTTATATATATGTTTTATCTTTTATTCTTTGCCTTTATGTAAATGTTTGAATTAGTGTTATTGATGAGTTAATTTACATATGTCTTACCTTTTTCTGTAACTTGGTAAAGTCTGTTACTCTTACTTGTGTTCTAGTTATTTTATAAAGTTGTAAATTTTACATTTTTGGTTTGTTTTAGCAAGAAAATTTTACCATAGCTGTTAATTTTGACTATATTTGTTATGATGTTGCTATTGAACTGTGTATCTAAATTATCTATTGTGTGAGTAAAGCATCCAACATATTTTTGCTATAATTTTATTTATTTGGTTCACCATAATCATAGTTGTTTATCTTGTGTCTCTGCTAGTGCCTATAAGATCTAGGGGTTTCCGGCTTATACCGTCAAGTCGGTGGCGCAGCTCACTTTTATATTTTTTTCTTCTACCCTCTACGGCTGAGCTCGGGCATAATTTGCCAGTAGAGAAACCGCTAGCAGAGTACTCGTTAGAGAACGAAAAAAGACGTGGCAAACTCTAAACTTAGTTGCCAGCTAATTCAGGGCGGCACGTAATATTAAAACATTTTTTTAGTATATTGACTAAAATAATTATTGAACATCGTATATTTCACAATAATCCTGTTAAAAATTCACAATTATGTGACATGATGTTTTTTTTATATAGTTCAATTAGAACTGTGAGCGTGCGAGAAAAAAAACCGCACTAATGTGTTTAATTAGAATGTTTTCATCGCTGGCACGTCCCGCTTGTAACCAATAATTTATGAGATATATGATTGATGTGGACAGCCTGTGGTTACACGCATCGTATTGAATACCGTATTACCAAAAAAATGTCCCGCATTTAAAAATGCATCAATCAAAATTACGTAGATAGCACACATAAAACTTGTTTGAATAGCTTGTTAATGACGGTGTGAATATTTCAGTAGGTATTCAAATTTATAGCTGTGATAAATACAGGGGCCATGGCCCGGATTCATAGTACGTACCCAAGGCGGAGTCGATGCTTCGAGTACAGATTTGAATAAGGGGTTAGGTTAGGTTAGGTTTCATGTGGGGCGTGGACGCCCCTCCACCGCGACCATTAGTAGGTCTATTGTGGCTCACCCCTAGAGGCTACAGTTCACCGTACAATCCAGCCCTTCTTACGAAGTTCATGGTTGTATAGGATGAGATTTTTTTAAAATCGGTAGGTTCCAGGTTAGTGTAACCAAATATGTTGAACCTTATTCTTCCCAGGCCGGGGCATGAACATAGTATATGTTCAGCAGTTTCGTCTTCCACGCAGCAGAACCGACAGTCCGTTTGTTGGTTCAGATATATCTTTCTGAGGTGGTATCTTAGACGACAGTGTCCCGTAAGCAGTCCTGTTAGAATACGCAGGTCATTTCTGCTCCATTCTAGGATCTGCTTAGTTGTGTTTCTCGAGGGTTGTAACGGTAAAAACGCCTTCGAGTGGGTTAGCCCTGGTATGTCGGACCAGTACGTGAGTATTTTCCTCTCCGCCCAGTCCGAAATAATTGTTTTGGCGGCACTTGTGGTGACTCCAAAAACCGGTTCTGGTCCAGTGAACGCAGATTCGGCCCCCTGTTTTGCAAGGGTGTCGGCTTTTTCGTTTTCTTCCACCCCCTGGTGCCCAGGTACCCACAGTAGGGTCACCCTGTTGTTCGCACCAAGGTACTCTAAGGATTCGATGCAATTCCATATAATTTTAGAATTTATCTTGTTGGAGTTCAGTGCTTTTAAAGCAGCCTGGCTGTCTGATCTTATGCTTATGTTTTTGTATGCTAGAGGTTTGTTGATCAACTCTCTTGCACACAATTCGATAGCAAAGACTTCAGCCTGAATGAGGGTCAGAAAGTCGAGCATATTGCAGAATCCGGGGTTAAGTTAATAAGGGGTTACCTACGTTTTTTCTTCAAATCCGAATGTTATTCGAAATGAAATCTGTATAATTTAATGTTTAATTTATAATATTTTTTCAAGGCAAATAATCTAAGTGAACGAATTACATCGGAAGGTTCATTCAATATTGCAATTTGTGGGAGTGATTTCGTGAAATGGGACGGAAGCGTGTAACAGATGTTTAACATTTTTCCTCTCTCACTTTCTTGCAATTTGTAGGAGTGATTGCGTAAATTGTAATCGCAAGAGTGTAACAGGAAGTCGCGGAAGCCACGCTATTGACGAATGAGCGCGCGGTGGTAGAGTTGGCAATCAGATAGCCGTCAACCATTTTTCCGAGAGGTCGGTACTGTCAGCTATCAGCTGTGCACTTAAGTTACAGTGTTGTGTATAAAGTTTGCTGTTATATGCTTAAACTAAATAAAAAAATATTTACTGTTCAGAATAAGTCTCAATAAAGTGCAGATCATTGATACAAAATTCAAGTAAGTTATAATAAATAATTATCCGAATAAAATATTTCAGTAATTAGTTTTTTTAAATTTTGAAGTTGATTTATGTCAATTAAATAAAATATAATTTTCATTAAAAAGAATTGTTGTTTGTTATAAAAAATCATTTTAAATAATACCTGACCCATTTTTTTTTAAATATAACTTTAAAATTGCTTATTACTAAGGTGAGATGTCAAATGTTACACATCATATGCGACTACTGTAATGCTCGGTTTTATTTTGATTTTGCCGGAATTGTTGTTGGCGTTAAGCATTGCTTTTCGGTATTTAATTTGCACTTTGACGTTTGCACTTTCCATACTCTTTTGTTTGGACTCTGAACACATAATTTCCCTATTGACTCCCTATAATTTAAATAGTAAATACTCATATCACAAATACAATAAACGAATGTAAACAGTAAATACTTGTATTAACTTATGCACACTTATCAACTTTTTTAAATCTGTATTACACACATTTGCTGCAGTTTCCATTTTTCAAAACTTAATAGCAATAATAAAACAATATTCACGAAAAAACTTAAAAACACGCTTTTAGAGTTAATCAAAGTAAAAACTAATTCTTAACATAGGAATAAAATTACTGACGAGAAAGTTAATGTTACTGTTTTAAAAGCGTGGGGTGCTTTCATTCCGAGACGCGGAGTTAATTTAAAAATGTCATACAAAGCAGGGACATTGATTGTCATTAATTTTTTTTTGACAGTGACATTAATTTTCTCATCAGTAATTTTATTCCTATGTTAAGAATTTTTTTTTATTTTTTTGGTTTGATTAACTCTAAAAGCGTGTTTTTTAGTTTTTTTAGACCATAATTTATTATTCGCTTTTTAGTTTGATTTGTTTTACTCACTAAAAAAATTATGTATTAAATGGTAAAAGCACAAAAAAAATGCATCGACCGGTAATTGAACCCGGGCTGCCCGCGTGGTAGGCGAGCATTTTACCACTGAACCACCGATGCATCTCGTTACGTGACGATTTATACTAAATCGCACTACCCGATTGTAACGAATTTTTAAATATGCCATCTACCTGATAGAAGTCGAATAATTGGACAAATTTTAATCAAGTGACACTAGAAAATATTCACAAAGTCTTCACGATATTTTTCAAAAATAAATATATAAAAATCGGAACCATTTTTCCATTGCAATACGTACATCTCAGATTTAGAAGTCGATGGACCTTCGAATGTAACAATTAAAAAAGAAATACGTTTATTTAATCAGATTATGTTTGTCTACTATTTAAAAAAAACCAGAATCGTTGAAGGTAATGGATTATCTATCTGACTTTATGCTTGCAGCACTGCGCTTATCCAATTAAATGGCAACGTTGAAAAATTTGAGCTCAAAATAATCGGTGTATTTGTCTATGCCGTAGAATAAGTGCTAATAATAATAGTCTATGCATATATTTACTATTCTTCTTCTTAGTCTAACGTCGAGAACGACGTGTAGTGATCACAAGTTAATGTCAGGTGTTATTACTCAGAACTCTTCTTACAGTCTCTCGCCATCTCCCACGGTCAGCAGCAGTTCTAATGGCTTCCACTAGTGGACGCTCGGTTACTTATGATACAATGTCTGCCCATCTAGATGGGGAGCGTCCGCGTTTCATTTTGCCAAGAGGTTTGCCCTGGACAATCAGTCTCTCAATGTTGTCGTGACGAGTTATATGTCCGAAGAAGTTTAGTATTCGCGCTGATGTCAAGCTACTGAGACGGTTTGATGATCCAATTTCGTTCAGCACTGACACATTGGTGCGATGTGCCGTCCACGGTATTCTTAGCATTCTTCGCAATAAATACATTTTAAAGGCGTCGACCCGACGCCTGTCGGCTGCCTTCATGTCTCGGAAGCGTACCAGAAAATGGAGAACAATAGGACATGGACCAGTGATTTTTTGGTATTGATGGACATTTATAATTCTTTCCAGATTTTATGTAATTGGCCAATTGCTATTCGGCCAAGTTGAATACGACGGCGGATCTCCATCTCGCAGCTGCCAGAGGAGTGAATGAGGGCACCCAAATAAACAAACTGATGTGATGTGGTCTGTTTGCTGTCTCATCCGATCTATTAACTATCAATACTTTAGATTTGGCATAGTTGATTTTAAGACCATACTCTTTTGATGTTCTCTCGAGTCGTTGTATCAATTCTGTAAGTTCTTCTGCTGAGTTAGCGATCAGAAGAGTGTCGTCGGCATATCTAAGATTTGAAATTTTTTTCCCATTTATGGCAAGATTTACTATTACCGAACAGTATACATCACACAGCGTTTTGGAATTTAATAAAGAGCAGCAACTTCAATTTGAAGAGTTATATTATAATTTTAAAAATGCAAATTATTTCGAAATTAATATCTTGTTAGCTAGTGTCGATTGGAATAACATACTGGAGAGAAATTTAGATCAGAATCTTCAGATGTTTTATGAAGTAGTTAACTCTGCAATTAATATGTTTATACCAGTAAAAAAAGTCCAAACCTCAAATTTTCACTTGTGGTATAGTACTGAACTTGGGAAATTATTAATTGAAAAAAAGGTAGCTCATAAAAGATTCAAAGTTACTGGAGACATAGACCATTATCATCAATTTAATAACCTTCGAACAAAATGTAAACAGCTTCAGATCCAACGTCATGAAAAATGTTAAAAAAAATATTGCTTAGAACCCTCGTTGTTTTTGGAATTATATAAATAGTTAAAGGAAATTACATAACTTACGCTTCAGCATGTTTTTCAAATAGGCAACAAGTAATAATAAGAATGAAATTGTGAATCTTTTTGCCAAGCATTTTTCCACAACTCACACTGATGAAAATGTCACCCAAACTCCGGAATATAAAAGCAAAGAGTGTTTGAATGTATGCAATTATTACATTGAAATAACGGAAGCAATTGATCAACTTACGTTAGCCTCTGGAAAACTTTCTACTGGCCCAGGCGGAATTTCTCTATATTTTATAAAAAAGGTGTGTATTTAGTCCACAAGAAAGATAATTAATGAAAACCAACATGGCTTCACCTCGAGAAGAAGCATCAACACATGATTTGGTTAGTTATTAACATTTTATTTTGTTTGAAGTTTGAAGGAAAGGCACCAGGTTAACTCTAAATGTCTGGAGACATTTGAGATAATTCATGACAGACATTTTCGGTCTACTGGAGATTTGCTGGCTTATGTCACTCAGCTCTGGACAAACACTATTGAGAAGTTTGGTGAATCCAGTGCAAAAGCCTTGGATACATCTAGAGCCTTTGACCGCGTTTGGCACCAGGCATTGTTAAGCAAATCATCTGCCTACGGTCTGCCAACCGAATTGCGCCAATGGCTCATAAGCTTCTTGCAAGATCGCTCCTTACATGTGGCAGTTGACGGTACTTCTTCTGATGCGTTGAAAACCAATTCCGGGATACCCCAGGGTTCCATCCTGTCCCCCATCCTATTTCTTTTACACATCAACGACCTCTTGAAAACCACCACGAATCCCATTTACAGTTTCGCAGACGCAGACAGTGTCTCAACTTTCACGTCCTATCGATCACTTTCAGTGAATGATACAAATAGACTTGGGTAGAAACATGTTGACTCTTGTTTAGATCCCCCAGGGATCCCATATAGGTCCACTAATTTTTTAATTAATTATTAACGATTTATCAGAAGTAATACAACACGGCTGCTATTTAATGTTTGCAGATGGCTTCAAACTCTATAGGATCATTGACAATGTCTGTGATGCTTGAACTATTGCTAATAGATTTAAGCAATTTGTCCCATTGGTGCGATATAAATATGCTTATCTAAATATAAACAAATGTTATCAAATCACATTTTCGAGAATTGTTAATCCAATTGAATAGTCTTACCAAGTAAAAATGTTAATTTGTCAGTGGCTGATAGTGTTCGAGATCTTGGCATATTATTTTATTCCAAAGTAACATTTTAGGCACACATTGATAATATTGTTTATAAATTATTAGGCTTTATCTCCGGAAAAATTTTCACTGCACATTTCTAAATTATAATACCGCTCGCTGGAAGCTTAATACGTGGACGGCAGATTACGCCCACGTATTATGGTGAAAAGGCTAGTAAGCCTTTCGCCAAGGAAAGCTAAACAGTTTCTCGAGTTGGACAAGAAAGACTTGAAACTGGTGACGGGACTCCTCACTAGACACTGCCCTCTGAGGTATCAACTGAAAAAGATGGGCAAAACAGAGATACTGCGAGAGCTTCGCTGAAACTGCTGAACATTTGCTTTGCGAATGCGCAGCGCTTTTCTGCAAGAGGCTCAAGTTTCTGGAAGGGGCCTTTCTAAAGCTCTCCAATGTCAGGACTTGGCTCCAAGGAAACTGATAAACTTTTTACGAAGTCTCGGTATACCGGGCCTCGAACAGATTAAGGGTTAAGCATAAAGATCTGATAGGTCAAAGTGCTTGAAAAGCAGCATAGCCTTCACGATCTCCCCTACAATTTACAAATACACATAATAATAGTCAATTAGCTAATTCAATAACAATAACTTACATATAAGATAGACTAAATGAAAAGAAAAACTTAGGTAGCAACAATTTTACAATTTGTAGAACTAAAACAAAAAAAACACAATATTACTGTACTATACCATGATAAAAACTCTTATTATTTAAATAAATCAACTCCAAATGAATGATTTTGGTTTGCGGCGTTGGCGGTGTTGTACAGTTCAAAAGTATTTTCATTACCTCCACAATAATATTTAAAAACTACTAGAATAGTTTGTACATTTAATTAAAATGCGACCAAGTAAAAGCACTGAAACCACAGCTGTTTATACATATGGAGCTATTTTAGTTGCTTAATTAATTTGAAAAAGCCATTAAACCTGAACCTTGTTTACTGTTTACTGTTAAACACCCTGCCGCCCACATTAGTTTAATCTTAATTTGTAATAAAATCGATCATAAGTATGTGCGTGTGTGTGTGTGTGTTTGACGTGCTTTTCAAATTTTTTTAAATTATTTATAGAAAGCAAAGAAGTCTTCGTTATTTTATCAGAAATACTATGTGTAATACAGAGTGTCATCTTTAAAACTTCCAAAAGTTTATATTTCCAGAAAAAAACAATTTAAAAAAATACTTTTGATAAGTAAAAGTTGCAATGAAAGTAAAATTAGTACAACAGAAATTGCGGAAGGGTTGAACAGTATAAAATTGGGTAAAGCTGCTGGATACGACAGAATAACAGTTAAAATGCTGAAGGCTTGACAAATCGTGATAACTAGTCTGCTGTACCGCCTTTTTGACCTTTGTTGGAGGAGTAGGTCAGGCTAGAGCTGCGTTTACAAACATGAGGAAAATATTCTGCACTAGAGACCTGAGTGTCAAACTTAAGATCAGACTAGCCAAATGTTATGTTTTTTCAATACTTCGCTATGAAATGGAGTCGTGGATAACGAACAAAGATTACTTAAATAGACTCCAAGCTTTAGAAATGTGGGTCTACAGACGGATACTCAGGGTTTCTTGGACAGAAGGGGTAACAAACGCAGATATTAAGGCGAGTAGGTAAAGAGGCAGAAATAATGAACACAATAAAAACAGGAAAACTTGCTTATCTGGGTCATGTTATGCGCGGAGAAAGATACCGCATGTTACAGCTAATAATACAAGGAAAAATTCAGAGTAAACGAAGTGTGGGAAGAAGACGCACTTCATGGCTAAAGAGCTTAGGAGAGTGGTATCACTGTACTTCAATAGTATTGTTCCGAGCAGCCGCATCCAAAGCAAGAATCGCCATGATGATAGCCAACCAGGAGACGGCACGTGAAGAAGAAGAAGGAGTGGTAGCGTACCAGACGACTGGTGCAAGGCCGTTATCGTGCCGCGTTTGCAGCAGGTCTGTAAGAACTATTATTAGTATAAGTTTACTCAGCATAGTCGGCAAACTGTATGCAAAGATATTGATTAAAAGAGTGACGAATGAAACTGAGATGATATGGAATGTGCAAGCAGGATTTAGAAGAGAAAAGAGATGTATGGATCAGGTTTTTTTCGCTTTTATAGTCTTGGAAAAGGCCTAGTACACGGTGGTGAGGAGTGAATTGTGGTCAATATTATCTATGTATGGGGTAGTCTAATACGAGTACTAAAATCACTTTACGAGGATTCCACTGCTTTTGTTAGGATAAACGGAGCTTGCACGGACTGGTTTAATATCTAAAAAGGTGTTAGATAAGGATGTGTGGTTTCGCCATAGCTATTTAACATACACATAGACGATTGTTTAAAAGATTTAAAAGAGGGTGCGTATGGATTGAAAATGAATGATTTGATCGTCAAATGCCTTCTTTACACCGATGATCAAGTCATATTAGCGTAATCTGAAGAGGAGTTACAGGCGATGGTTTATTTTAATCATGATGCTTGAAAAATCAAAGGGATGAAAATAAATGTAAGCAAAACAAAAGTAATGGTCTCTTAAAGAGAAGAAAGCATGACAAACTGTGAAGTTCTGATTAAGGGAGAAAAAGTGGAACAAGTAAAAGAGTTTGTATACTCGGGTTTAAACTTAACGAGAGATGGAAAGTATGACAGTGACATAGAGCGAAGAGTGTTGGCAGGACAACAAATAAATGGGGCTCTGCATAGCTTTATGAACACCCAGAAAGTGTCAAAAAAGGCACGTCTGGCTGAGCATAAAGAAGTGTTGGTTCCTACACTTATGTATGGTAAAGAATTTTGGGTTTGGCAAAAGAAGCATGAAAATAGGATTAATGCTGCGGAGATGAGTAGTCTAAGAAGTATAGCCGGAGTGACTCGGTTGGATAAAGTGAACGCTGTGGTGTGAAAGATGTGGTTACAAAGATAGATAAAGAAATGCTTAGATGGTTTGGACACGTAGAAAGGATGGATAAAGAAAGATTGACGTAACAAATTTATAAGGCAAGTGTGAATGGACAAGTCGGTAGAGGTCGACCTCGACGAACATATCTCGATCAGATCAACATTGTTTTGAAGAAAACCCAGTTCAAGAGTACCAACAACCGACGAGCATGTATAAGAGCACTGATGAAAGTAGAGGAAGCAAAAGATGTGTGTAGGTACCGTAGCGGAATTGGAAGGAAGTGGTCTCTAACTACCCCTACGGGAAATATGCGTGACCTTATGTATGTATGTATATAAGTACTTTTGATGGGAAAGAGGTACAAGACAAAACTTTCCCTCCTCCTTCACCTACTAAAAAAAAATTAAAAACCTACCCTTTAGTTATGCTTAGCAAAAATATGAAAGTACTTAGAAGAAAGTTAACACATAGTAAAAAAGAAAAGTTTAAACTTAAGGATGACAGGAGACACAAAACAACAAACGGAAAAAGACTAATAGAAATAACAGAAACATTTTATATAAAATTATATAGAAGCAGAAAAGTGGAGGCAAATGACGACGCACCGCAAATTAAAAAACCCAAAATAATCAATTAAGGCTCTGAACACCTACCAGAAATAACAACTGAAAAAGCAAAATATACTCATTTACAGTTTCGCAGACGATAGCACACTTGTCTCAACTTTCACATCCTATCGATCACTTTCGGTGAATGATACAAATAGACTCAGACAGGAACAGGTTGATTCCATCAATAGAGATCTTAAAGCAATCGTCGAGTGGGGAACCAACAATCTTGTTCAGTTTAACGCCCAAAAAACACAAAGTGCCACGTTTTCCAAGAAAGTGAATTCCTTAAATCATCCCATCACAATGTCCGGAAATACCCTTGAACCAAGTCCCTCCATCTCGATTTTGGGAGTCACGGTGTCCAATAATATGTCTTGGCATGACCATGTTGCTAACATCGCAAAGTCGGCAAGCCAGAGGCTAGGTTTTCTGTGGAAAGCTAAAGAGTTTTTTACTCCTGATCAACTGTTGACGACGTACAAGGCTTAAATCCGACCTCTACTGGAGTATTGCTCGCACATTTGGGGTTCAGCACCAAGGCATTCTCTTCGTCTTCTAGATTCCATTCAGAAAAGAGCAATTCGTTTGATAAACAGCTCAACTCTCACAGATACCCTTCACCCTCTAGAACATAGAAGAAGAGTTGCAGACCAGTCATTGCTCTACAGATATTTCCATGGCAGATGCTCCAGAGAAATAAAAACTCTTGTACCACCATTGGCCACATTCGGCAGAAGAACTCGACAAGCTGATCAGTTTCACCCATTTACTCTCAAGATTGACACTACTAGGACCAATCTTCATCAAGAATCCTTCTTTTACAGGGGTGGTGCGGAATGAAATAAGCTTCCAAAATCAGTTTTTCCAGAGAACTATGACCTGCAGCTTTTTAAAAAGCGGGTTCACAATCATCTCCTTTCTATAATCCCTCCCCCTTCTAATAGTCGCAGTGCGGGCCGTCCGCGGCCCACACGATATGTCTACCCTTTTTGCGACTATTTTCATAAAAAAAAATATACTCTAAAGAAAATGAAAAACAGTAAAGCTGTAGGAGGGGTCCAAATCGTAATTGAAGCTATTAAATTAGGTGGTGAAGAATTATTAAAAGTAATAGTAGATCTTTTTAATCTCTGTTTGGAGAACAGTATAATCCCGACAAAATGGAACAACGCGATGGCCATTTTTCTACACAAAAAAAACCTATCACATCTCGAGAATTATCGACCAATCAGCTTGTTGTCTCACATCTAAAAATAGTTTACTAAAATTATTACGAAACGTTTAGAAAGAAAGCTAGACTTTGATCAATCTAGAGAACAAGCTGGTTTTAGGAGTGGTTATGGAACAAATGACCATCTGCAAAAAATTCAAACTCTCGTTGAGAAATTAATTGAATATAATAAACCACTTGTGTTGGTATTTGTTCATTTGAACCATGAACCATGAACCTACAAATAAATATAGAATAGAACGAGGAATTAGACAGTGGGTCACAATTTCTCTAAACTTTTTACGGCGGTGTTAGAATACGCATTTAAGGAACCAAACTGGAATAGAAACATCGATGGCGAATACCGTAGTCACCTGCGTATCGCCGACGGCATTATAATAACAACTGATAGTCTTAGTGAAGCCAAACAAATGCTTACGTAATTAAAACAAGCATCGGCAAATATTGGCCTCAACGTCAACTTTTAAAAAACCAAGTTCATGACAAATTTAGTCCCCAATAATGTTATGGAAACTGAGGGATATGAGGTAGAGCAGGTTCATGACTACAAATATTTAGGCCACGAAATATAAATTGGCAGAGATAATCAAACCTGCAAAATTCACCGCCGAATAAGTTTGGAATGGGCAGCATTTAGCCCGTTGTAATACCATGATGGACGGCGGTACCTTCTCCCTCTACCGTGAGAACCAGTTGGAACTTTAATAAAAAGTATGAGATCTTAAATGCTAACTGAGCTGAGATCAGATAAGTCATCAAAGTTCAGTTGCCCTAGTATAGAAAGCCGTTTTCTGCCTAGGGCAGGGCAGTGGCAGAGAAGATGTACCATTGTTTTCTCCTCTTCCTCATTGCGACAGCTTCTACAGAAGTCGTGTCGTAGCTCTGCGATTCCCATGCGCCGTGCATGGGATCCAACTGCCCAGTGTCCTGTTATGGCCGCGATCGCATTTCCAATGGACTCCTTGGATAGAGTTAAAACAGCATAGTTCGACGTAGATCTAGTTTAGGCCAAATCTGTTTCGATGATGTGCACGTAGGTTTATTTTGCCACCTCAAGTTGGCTTTTTGAACTGCTTTGCTGTGCAGGAGAAGCCGACAATTTGCAATCGGTACTCCTTGCTGAAATGAGATAGATACAGCTAAGAGGGTGGTGCTCGTCCGCCTTACAGTTGCCTAGTATGTTCCCGTGTCCGGGTACCCAGAGAATGTGAACTCTAAACTTAGCTGCTAGCTCATTCAGGGCGGCTCGGCATTGCACCGCTGCCCTAGAGTTCAAGTAGACTGAGTTCAGTGATTTGATAGCAGCCTGGCTGTCGCAAAGAATGAATATCTTGCTAAACTTTAGTTCATTGTGGAGTGTCCGGATAGCTGCCTCTGTAATGGCTGTCATTTCGGCTTGATACACAATGCAGTAGTCAGGCAAACGAAACGACAGGCTAAGTAAGAGGTCTTCTGAGAAGACACCGCAACCTACTTTCCCCTCTAGATTAAAAATGATTATGTTGGTTACGTGATAGAGAAAAAAAAAGATGTAGAGTGCCAAAGTAATACCTTATACATGTGTGCTAAGTGTTGGGTGCATCTGGACTCAGACTTATTTTTATGAGATTTCACAGTAACTAAATATTATGTGTCTCTCTCTCTTTCTTGTCCTTTTACTCTCGAAAGAGTATGGTGACATCATGTCTCAATTGCTCGGTTCGTAGTTCTCCATCCTTCTCTGTCTTGAGCTACAAGAGAAGCTTCTTGCAGACCGTGACCAATGATTTCTTGGGTTTGGTCCACCCAGCGCGTCGGAGACCTTCCTCTTGGTCGTTTACCATTGATTTTTCCCTCTACAATAAGTTTTTCCAGCCCACTCGTTCTTCTTGAAATGTGTCCAAAATACCGTAGAAATCCCAATGTTGCGTATTCGCAACATTTTTTTTTCAAAAACTGAGGATTGTTAATTTTTTTAAGGTTTAAAAATCTATTTGAATATATTTTTAGTGAAAAATGCGGTGAAAAGATTAAAATTAGTTTTATTTCTAATCTTGTGAATTAATGAGTCAAAGCTAAAGAATAATAAATTCAAAAATTTGTTTTCAAAATTAAATTAAAAGTTATAAAGTAATAATAAAAAAGACTTCATTTCATTTATCTACAATGACAAATATAATTTGTATAACGTTTTTATTAAACGAAGATTTTGTCCCAAAAAGTTTTTCTTCGAAATTATGAAAAATTTATATGTATAAAAGAAATAGAATAAAAAGAGAACTTAAATAAAAAAGTTAACTCCCGTTGTTTAACTTAAATTTTGTTTCTTTTTTCGAGTGACACATTTGCCTTTTTATGGGTAGAAAACGAAGGAAATTTATTTTAATATTTGGCTGACCGTTATCGCGCTACTTTTCAAGTAAAAAGGTTCGCAGCAGGACTACCGAGGTATTAGTTTGCTCAGCATCGTCGACAAACTGTACGCAAAAATATTGATTAAAAGAGTGACGAATGAAAAAGAGATGATATAGGATGTGCAAGCAGAATTTGGAAGAGGACGGAGATGTATAGATCAGGTTTTTCCATTACGAGGTATAGTCAAAAAATTCTTGGGTAAAAGTCAAAAGGTCAACGCGCTTTCGTAGACTTGAAAAAGGCCTATGACAAAGTGGTGAGGAGTGAATTGTGGTCGACATTATCTAAGTATGGGGTGAGCGGTAGTTTAATACGAGCACTGGAATCACTTTACGAAGATTCCACTGCTTGTGTCAGGATAAACGAAGCTTACACGGACTGGTTTAACATTTAAAAAGGTGTGATACTGGGATGTGTGGCTTCGCCATGGTTGTTTAACTTATACATAGACGATTGTTTAAAAGATTTGAAAGAGAGTGCGTATAGGTTAAGAATGAATGATTTGATTGTGAAATGCCTCCTTTACAGCGGTGATTAGGTCATAGATATTAGCGTCATCCAAAAAGGAGTTGCAGGCGATGGTTAATGTTATGCATGATGCCCAAAAATCAAAGGGATAAAAAAATAAATGTAAGCAAAAGGAAAGTAGTGGTTTTTTAAAAAAAAGAAAGGATGACAAACTGCGAAGAAGATGGAGTGGAACAAGTAAATGAGTTTGTATACTTGGGTTCAAAGTTTACGAGAGATGTAAATATGTGTTCAATTTCAATAATTGCTTCAGTTAATGGCACTTTAGTGAACAAGGAGATAACATCAAAGCTTACTAGAATGTAGAAAGTGGGTGGAGTCTTGCCACGATCTTGCAGCCGCAACATGGACTTACATTCAGTTCTGTGTGATAAGGGGGTAAACGTAACATAGTTACTATGTTGTTCCAGCAGAACATCCAACATGTATATCGTAGGGTTGGATAGGGTGATGCTCGACATCAAACTTAATTGGTTAGACCATGCAATGTACACCCAAAAAAAGTTATCAAGGAACCTATTTTTTTTAAGAAAACTCTCCAAATATGTCGGTAAAACTTTTCTTAAAACCCCTATTACGGGCTTAGTCTCTATGTTATAAGCTACTTGATAATTGTGTGGGGCCACTCTTCAAGTACTAAGTTAGTATTAAAACTCCAGCGGAAAGCACTTCATATGCTGTTTTGTAGAAATGAATTCACACGATTCAAAACTCTAATTCTACCCACAAAAATGAGTATAAATATATTGTCCATAAACAAGTACACAAATATTACATATTTTTTTTAGAATTTGGTTGACACGGGTGTTCAGCTTTAAAGCCATAGTGCCCGGGCTTTACGAAAGACAATATTTAAAAAAAATCTTTTCTACTTGGGTAAATATTAAAAACTTCTTTTAATAAAAGTATACTTACAAATTTGCTATCTCTGAACCTGCAAACGCTGCTTCTTCCACAACTTGAAGTTGATTAAAGTTCAAAAGACTGAAAAATATAAAAAATACATTATTAATTAAAAAAAAAAAATTACCTGAAAGACCCTTTCATTTATTTAAGTAAACCAAAAAATTGTAGGGTGAAGTTGCCAAATATCGCACCCCATTTTGATTTTTGGGTGTATTAAAAAAATACGTATTGGCATACAAGCAAACAAAAAACTTGCCATTGTGCAATTTATCAATGTATCGGAAAAATAATATGAATGATGCTTTTAAGTCATACAATTTTAGATTTTTCTTAAAAAATATGACTGGATCAATTTATG
Organism: Agelastica alni; assembly: GCA_950111635.1. Taxonomy (NCBI): domain Eukaryota; kingdom Metazoa; phylum Arthropoda; class Insecta; order Coleoptera; family Chrysomelidae; genus Agelastica; species Agelastica alni. Next base: position 6,826,510 of record OX467716.1, on the reverse strand, counting down.
AATTGTTGATAATGTGTCCTCAATTTTGCCTTTAGGGTTAAAAAAATCAGATTAGACAAAACTAATATTATTTAGTCATATACTACATTTTATTACTATTGGAAATATTTTAACTATAGAATCCTGTGGTGTAAAAGAAGATGTGGTTAAAAAGATAGATAAAGGAATGCTTAGATGGTTTGGACACGTTGAAAGGATGGATAAAGGAAGATTGACGAAACAAATTTATAAAGCGAGTGTGAATGGACAAGTCGGTAGAAGTCGACCTCGGAGAACATATCTTGATCAGATCAACATTATTTTAAGGAAAGGCCAGGTCAAGAGTACCAACAACCGACGAGCATGTATGAGAGCACTAATGAAAGTAGAGAAAACAAAAGATGTGTGTAAGAACCGTAGCAAGTGGAAGGAAGTGGTCTCTGCCTACCCCTATGGGAAAAAGGCGTGACTTTATGTATGTATGTATGTAAAATCCTGAACTCAAAATATAAAGATTTAACCCAAATCACCTAGATAAAATGTGTCTTCTGTCTGGCTTATTTGAAAGTTTAAAAATTATTTGTGCCCAGTACTTTAAAACTATTTGAAGTATTATTGTCATATTTGTTGGAGTGTAAGTACTATACACCCTACTCATCATCATCATCATCACTCAGCTATAGTAGTCCACTGCTGAACATAAGCCTCTCGTTTATTTTGCCACTCTGCTCTATCTTGAGCCATTTGTATCCAATTACCACAGATTCTTTTGATGTCATCGGTCCATCGTGTGGGGGGGCGCCCTCTACTACGATAAGCTTCGTGCCTCGGACGCCACTCCAATAGTTTTTTAGACCATCTTCCGTCAGTTCTTCTAGCTACGTGGCCAGCCCAGTTCCACTTTAAAGTTGTTATTTTTTCGATTACATCTATAACACCTGTTCTTTGGCGAATAATCTCATTTGGTATTCGGTCTCTGAGGGAGATACCCAGAATAGCCCTCTCCATCGCCCGTTGGGTGACATGCAGTTTCTTTGCTGACTTTTTTGTAAGCGTCAATGTTTCGGCACCGTATGTCATCACTGGTAATATGCACTGATTGTATACTTTTCGTTTTAGACTGATGGGAATATCCGACTTGAAAACATACTTTAATCTTCCAAAGGATGCCCACCCCAAGCCTACTCTCCGGAGAAGTTCGCACGTCTGGTTGTCCCGTCCTATTCGGATCTCATGACCCAAATATTTGTAGGCGGTGACCTGTTCAATAGATTTGCTTCCAATAGTTATGTTTTTACTGGGGACTAGGTTTGTCATGACTTGCGTCTTTTCAAAGTTAATTCTTAGGCCAACTTCCCTTGAAGCATTGTATAATTTTTCCAACATCATGGACGCTTGATCTATACGGTCGGTGATAAGGACGATATCGTCTGCAAATCTTAAGTTATTTAATCTTTCACCGTCTATATTTAGGCCCATTTTCCCCCAGTCGATTTTCTTACAGACATATTCGAGCAGTGTGGTGAACAGCTTTGGAGAGAGGGTATCTCCTTGACGTACACCTTGTTCTATTCGGAATGTTCTTGTGTTTTTATGTAATCTTACACACGCAGTTGCTTTCTCGTATATACCCTTAATCAGTGCAATGTACCTGTAATCAATTCTGCATTCTGTTAATGATTTGAGCATATGTTGTTGGCTGATTGAGTCAAAAGCTTGTTCATAGTCTACGAAAACAAGGATGAGAGGTTTATTATATTCTGTTGATTTTTCTACAAGGGTCTTGATTGTATGTAAATGGTCATTTGTACCGTACCCTGCTCGAAATCCTGCCTGTTCTTTCGGCTGGTAAAAATCTAATTTTGGAGTTAAGAGTTTAGCAATGATCTTCATAAATAGTTTATACAAGTGGGATAGGAGACTAATGGGTCTGTAATTTGCTAGATTACCAATGTTCCCCTTCTTGTGCATTATTACTATAGTGGCGTTGTTCCACTTTGAAGGTGTTACTCCTTGATGTAGACATTCATTAAATAATTTACATAGGGCTTTAATAACTATGTGTCCACCTTCCTTTACTGCCTCTATAACAATTTCGTCTTCTCCTGGTGACTTATTATTCTTCATCTCAGACACCGCCTTTCTTACTTCACAGTAGGTTATGTCTGGTACATCTTCAGAGCCCTGGTTCAGTATTCTACCCTACTAAATTATGTTAAATAAACGTTTCTGGCTGCTACCAGAGGCGTACGACATGGGCAAGTGACTGGTTGATCCTTCCCAAAATTTTACGCCACTGGCGGAATTGCAATTATATCAAAAATTTTGATTTTGCAATACTTTCTACGTGAATATTGTACACTTTCTTCATAGCGATAAAGTTATTATTTTTCGAGATATTTCGGGTTAAACATGAAGCTGCACAATTACTTTGATTTCAATGTGTATTAATTATGTCGGTGTTTTGGGTCATTTGATTGCATATATTACGCGAATAAAACTTCAATCTTTATTAACAAAAAATATAATTTTATTTATCGAAATTTTTTTAACGATAACAGGCATTTACAATATAAAAATTGATAAATAAATGCGATTTGAATCATTTCTCCATTTTATTTAGATAAATTGTAAATTCCGCTAATTTTATTGTCAATCAGCCAAACATATTATTTAAAACTAGAGGATCGTTTAGTGAAAGAATAAATAAACTTATTGAGGTAAACAGGTGTCACATTGAACATTTGTTTCTAAATTTTGTTTATGTGCTTTTGAATTTTGTTGACGTGTAGTGATCACAAGTTAATGTCAGGTGTTATTACTCAGAACTCTTCTTACAGTCTCTCGCCATCTCCCACGGGCAGCAGCAGTTCTAATGGCTTCCACTAGTGGACGCTCGGTCTGTCCATCTAGATGGGGAGCGTCCGCGTTTCCTTTTGCCAAGGGGTTTGCCCTGGACAATCAGTCTCTCAATGTTGTCGTGACGAGTTATATGTCCGAAGAAGCTTAGTATTCGCGCTGATGTCAAGCTACTGAGACGGTTTGATGGTCCAATCTCGTTCAGCACTGACACATTGGTGCGATGTGCCGTCCACGGTATTCTTAGCATTCTTCACCATACATACATTTCAAAGGCGTCGACCCGACGCCTGTCGGCTGCCTTCATAACCCATGTCTCTGAAGCGTACCAGAAAATGGAGAACACTAGGTCATGGACCAGTGATTTTTTGGTATTGATGGATATATATATATATATATATATATATATATATATATATATATATATATATATATATATATATATATATATATATATATATATATATATATATATATATATATATCGATCTTTCCAAATTTTATGTAATTGGCTCATTGCTGTTCGGCCAAGTTGAATACGACGGCGGATATCCATCTCACAGCTGCTGGAGGAGTGGATAAGGGCACCCAGATAAACAAACTGATCTACCACTTCACATTTGGCAGTGTTTGCTGTCTCATCCGATCTATCAACTATCAATACTTTAGATTTGGCATAGTTGATTTTTAGACCATACTCTTTTGATGTTCTCTCGAGTCGTTGTATCAATTCTGTAAGTTCTTCTGCTGAGTTAGCGATCAGAAGAGTGTCGTCGGCATATCTAAGATTTGAAATTTTTTTCCCATTTATGGCAAGATTTACTATTACCGAACAGTATACATCACACAGCGTTTTGGAATTTAATAAAGAGCAGCAACTTCAATTTGAAGAGTTATATTATAATTTTAAAAATGAAAATTATTTCGAAATTAATATCTTGTTAGCTAGTGTCGATTGGAATAACATACTGAAAAGAAATTTAGATCAGAATCTTCAGATGTTTTATGAAGTAGTTAACTCTGCAATTAATATGTTTATACCAGTAAAAAAAGTCCAAACCTCAAATTTTCACTTGTGGCATAGTACTGAACTTGGGAAATTATTAATTGAAAAAAAGGTAGCTCATAAAAGATTCAAAGTTACTGGAGACATAGACCATTATCATCAATTTAATAACCTCCGAACAAAATTCAGATCCAACGTCATGAAAGTTGTTAAAAAAATTAAAAGAAATATTGCTTTGAACCCTCGTTGTTTTTGGAATTATATAAATAGTTAAAGGAAATTACATAACTTACGCTTCAGCATGTTTTTCAAATAGGCAACAAGTAATAATAAGAATGAAATTGTGAATCTTTTTGCAAAGCATTTTTCCACAACTCACACTGATGAAAATGTCACCCAAACTCCGGAATATAAAAGCAAAGAGTGTTTGAATGTATGCAATTATTACATTGAAATAACGGAAGCAATTGATCAACTTACGTTAGCCTCTGGAAAACTTTCTACTGGCCCAGGCGGAATTTCTCTATATTTTATAAAAAAGGTGTGTATTTAGTCCACAAGAAAGATAATTAATGAAAACCAACATGGCTTCACCTCGAGAAGAAGCATCAACACATGATTTGGTTAGTTATTAACATTTTATTTTGTTTGAAGTTTGAAGGAAAGGCACCAGGTTAACTCTATAGAATGGACCATTTTTCCCATTTATAGCAAAGCCTCCTTACCACTCATCAAGTATCTCTCTCATTAAATATTCCGTATATATATTAAACAAGAGAGATAATAAAATACACCCTTGTCTAACTCCCTTTTTAATATCTGCTGTTCTGGAAATACGATTGTCAATTTTGACGACCGCTCTACTTTGTTCATATAACTTTTTTATAAGATTTACCAGATGAGTAGGTACTCCCGCAACGCACAAGATCTTTAACAACTTTGATATTTTCTTCTTAATAAAATTGTTCTTTTATTTAAATTATAACATTTTCAAAACCACAATTTGTTTTATTGTTTTATGGATCTATTCATTGTAAAATGTTTGATAAATAATATTGTTTTTTTTGTTAATAAAGATTGAAGTTTCATTCGCGTAATAAATTCAATCAAATGACGCTAAACACCGACATAATTAATACACATTAAAATCAAAATAATTGTACAGCTTCATGTTAAACCCGAAATATCTCGAAAAATAATAACTTTATCGCCATGGAGAGAAAGTATAATAATCATGTAGAAAGTATTCGAGAATCTAAAAATTGTAATAAAATTGCAATTCCACCAGTGGAGTAGAATTTGGGAAGGATCAACCAGTCACTTGCCCATGTCGTACGCCTCTGGTAGCAGCCAGAAATGTTTATTTAACATAATTTAGTAGGGTGTATAGTACTAAAACTCCCCACTAAATATGACAATAATACTTCAAAAAGTTTTAAAGTACTGAGCACAAATAATTTTTAAATTTTCAAATAAAACACCTTGTAACTCAGACAGGAGACACATTTTATTTAAGTGATTTTGGTTGAATCTTTATATTTTAAATTTAGGATTCTATAGTTCAAATATTTTCAATTAGTAATAAAACACCCTGTATACTAAATTTCTAAACATACAGAACAAATGAACCTAAGATTTTCCCCTTTAACTGCACATTCTTCATGGCCCCAAGAAAAACATTTAGTGCATCTCGTCGTTGATTTTCAGAAAACATTTTTTCACAGTAAGTGCAGGAGGCATCAGTATCAACACTGTCTTTATCGTCTGTAGATATTAGAGAAGATTCTTCATCTTCCTTATCCTAAGATGATTGTTTTTTTAAACATTACTTATTCTTGGCTGTTACGCTTTAAGTTTTAACATGAGTCCTTCGTTTTTTGGGAATTTATTTGTATACTATTTTATTTATTTTCTTTCTGCTTTCTCTATTTTTTGTTTATGAGGAGATCATATCACAAGCATTACAGATCCAATTGGACGGCTAAATATTTGGGACTAGTCTTAAAACCCTTTGTCTCGTTATTAATATGGATTGAGAGATCCTGCTGTGTCTGCATCATCAGGGGTCGACATATTATTCGTAGTTTCTGGTTAACTACCGTCCATGGTTTCTGGTAAGCCCTTCTAGTAGTTTGTGCCTGGTGATCACTGGCTGACGGAAATAGAAATTCGCAAAGATATTCCCATTAAATAAAAGTATTTCTGTAGCTTTAAAACCATTAATGACGGTTTCAACTTCGTCCAAACCTCCATTTATTTGCACTCAATTATCTTATCGCTTGCGAGTGTGTTGAACAGCATTTCTGATTTCTTGTAAAGTAATTTCAGCACAAGCATGCCGTATTCTATCGCAATCTTCCTTCATCCATCCTTTCTACGAGTCCAAACCATCTAAGCATTTCTTTATCTATCCTTGTAACCACATCTTCTTTTACACCACAGCGTTCTCTTATTTCACTATTCTTTACTTTATCCAACCGAGTCATTTCGGCTATACTTCTCAGACTACTCATTTTCGCAGCATGAATCCCATTTTCATGCTTCTTCTGCCAAACCCAACAGTCACTACCATACATAAGTGTAGGAACCAACACACCTCTATGCACCGCCAGACGTGCCTTTTTTGACACTTTCTGGCTATTCATAAAGCTATTCAGTACCTCATTCATTTGTTTTCCTATTAACACCCTTCGCTCAATGTCACTGTCATATTTTCCATCTCTAGTAAACTTTGAACCCAAGTACACAAATTCATTTACTTATTCCACTCTTTCTCCCTCAATCGAAACTCCACAGTTTGTTATGCTTTGTTCTCTTTCAAAAACCATAACATGCATAACATTAACCATCGCCGGCAACTTCTCTTCAGATAACGCTAATATGACTTGATCATCGGCGTAAAGAAGGCATTTGACGATCAAATCATTCAATTTTAATCCATACGCACTCTCTTTCAGATCTTTTAAACAATTGTCTATGTATAAGTTAAACAGCCATGGCGAAGCCACAAATCCCTGTCTCACACCTTTTTAGATGTTAAACCAGTCCGAGCAAGCTCCGTTTATCCTGACACAAGCAGTGGAATCCTCGTAAAGTGATTTCAGTGCTCGTATTAAACTACCACTCACCCCATACGTAGACAATGTAGACCACAATTCACTCCTCACCACTCTGTCATAGGCCTTTTCCAAGTCTATAAAAGCGCAATAGGCCTTTTGACTTCTAGCCAAGAATTTTTCGACTATACCTCGTAATGAAAAGACCTGATCCATACTGATCTCCTTCCTCTTCTAAATCCTGACGGCACATCCCATATCAGCTTCTCAGTTACATTCGTTACTCTTTTAATCAATATCTTTGCATACATCTTTGCCGACTATGCTGAGTAAACTAATACCTCGGTAGTTCTTACAGTCCTGCTGCGAACCCTTTTCCTTGTAAAGCGGCACGATAACGATAACCGATTTATGGATTACATTATATCAAGGCGACAACCAGTAAAACAATTCTGATGATACGAAACCTGAAATTGTAATTTATCATGTTTCGATAGAGACAAAATGGCGTATCCAGCTAAATTTACTTTCTTTGCAACTTCTACCTATGTTTCCGAGTGGGCCCTGTGCTTGTATATTCTGTGTCTCAAATAAACTTTCAAAGTATTTTTTTCATCTCTTTAAAAAGCATTCCTCTCCTTTCACCACACTTCCATTTTGGTTTCTGATTTTTTTTAGTTGCGAGGTAGTGTTTTTACTTTTGACTGTTCTTATGGACTTCCAGAAGAGTTTAATATTGTTCTGGAAATCGTCAGATAACCTTTCTGTAACTTACATCCTTTACACCACACATTTTAATAGCAACATCCACAACTCCTTTCTGAATAGCCTCTACATTTCTTTAACCTCACATCCTTTATCTTATCTGTAAAATTTGATAAATTTTAGACTATAGAGTTTCTAAAAAACTAAAGAGCCATTACAATACTTACATAAACCAAATTTAAAAAATTATATTGCAAGTATTTTTCGAAATATTGGATACTCTGTATACCGAACGGGTACATTAATAAAATTTTTAAAAAATCTAAAAGTAAATTGCGTCATATTTTTTAAATAAAACTCTTTGTTGTGTAGAATAAGCATTGTATTAATTTAGCGATTGTTTCTTTAATACCTAGGTAGGTACTTTCAATTTTAACAAGAAACACTAGAAAAAGTATTTTTTTTTGCTTTTATAAATATTCATTATTTTTTTACGTTGCAAAAAAACGTTCATTAAAATGCAATTAAAGTACAAAAGAAATTTCTAAAACGAAACAATCTTATTCGGATTGAATCGAGTTACGAGGAACTTTAGTTTGTGACATTTTAATTTTTATTTATAGGTATTTCCTTGAGAAATTCTATGTATTTTAGATGGTGTAGCATCTTAAAAAAATTATCATTTTTTTGTGTGCAATAGAAGTAATTATACAGATTAGCTTAAGTTAGGTTAGGTATCATGTGAGTGGGGTGTGGTCGCCGCTCCACTGCGACCTTTAGTAGGTCTATTGTGGCTCACCCCTAGAGGTTACAGTTCAACGCAAAATCCTGCCCTTCTCACGATGTTTATGGTTGTATAAGGTGAGATTTTTTAAAAATCGTTAGGTTCTAGGTTGGTGTAACCAAATATGTTGAACATAGTATATGTTCAGTAGTTTCGTCTTTCACGTAGCAGAACCGACAGTCCGTTTGTTGGTTTAGATCTATCTTTCTGAGGTGGTATCTTAGACGACAGTGTCCCGTAAGCAGTCCTGTTAGAATACGCAGGTCATTTCTGCTCCATTCTATGCTCTGCTTAGTTGTGTTTCTCGAGGGTTTTGGTAGATTAGCTTACACACATCCGATTTCCTTGAAATTTTAGTATGTTATACAGAAAATTGTGCTATAAAATTTAATGAGTCTGGCGGGTGATCGTGTGAAGTTTGGTAGAAACCCTCAAACTTCACCAGGTACTGTTGGTGTTGCGTTAGGACGTTAGGTTAGGTTAGGCTAGTTTTTTTACTTTTACTTCCTCAATTAATACCAATTATTATCAGCCCAACCTAAACTAACACCAGCAGTAACATGTCATTAAAGCTACACCAGCATTTATGGCACACTCCAAAAAAACTGCGGTAGTAATTCAATAACAGAAAAAAAAAACTGGAACCCATTGAAGAACTAGACGGAAGAGACATAGATAACCTCTCGAACAAAATAAAAAGCGACATCCAAACAGTTACCAAAAAACTCTGCACTAATAAAAAACGAAAACATAAAAGTAAATAAAGCCCCAACACAATCAGCTTAATGGAAAAAAGACATAAAACCAATAAAGATTTAGATACATATGGAGAATTAAACAAAAAATTCAGAAAGGACATCAGAGAATACAAGGCAAAAATTGTACGTCAAACCATAGAAGATAACAGCAATATGAAGGTGCTACGTAGGAAGCTAAGCACAGGCAAACAAAAAATAAATAAGATGAAAACCAGCAGGGAATTTTAATAACGGATAAAGCAGGGATTACTACAATTGTGGAAAACTTCTACCGTGAGCTATACACTTCCACAACAGCGATGGCAGACTCTAGCCGACAAAAACCAAAAATTATGAACGTAGGCTCGGAAGAAATACCAGAAATTACAACTTCCGAAATATATGCAGCACTTAAACAGATGAAAAATCGTAAGGCACCTGGCGAAGATAATATAACTTGCGAAATGCTAAAAAATAAAGGAACAACATTAATACACGCCCTAAAATTATTATTCAACAAATGCCTGGATGAAGGTAAAATATCAAAAGACTGGCATAACGCGGAGGTCATACTAATATTTAAAAAGGGGGATAACACCGACATCGAGAATTATCGCCCAATAGTCTACTCCCTCACTTATATAAAATATTAATGAGAATCGTAACAAACAGACTAACATTAAAGCTTGACCAATTCCAACCAGTAGAGCAAGCTGGGTTTAGAAAAGGCTACAGTACTTTGGATCACCTCCAAACACTAAAATTACTTATTGAAAAAGCAAATGAATATAACATCCAACTTCACCTAGCCTTTGTAGACTATAGAAAGGCCTTCGACTCTTTAGAAATATGGGCCTTCCTCTCATCAATGGATGATGCTAGAATAGATTCCAGATACTCCCAGCTTATAAAAAACATATACGAAAATGCCACCTTCTCCGTCCAAATAGATCAGGATACTAAGACGAATACAATCCCGGTAGGTCGAGGTGTACGCCAAGGAGACATAATTTCCCCAAAATTGTTTACGCTGGCCCTAGAGAACATGTTTAAGAAGATACAGTGGGAAAAGAAAGGAATTAAAATCGACGGCTCTTATCTAAATCACCTACGCTTTGCTGATGACATTGTACTTATTAGTTGCAACATAAACGAACTTAAAACAATGCTAGAAGATCTAAAGCACATATCGTCGACAGTGGGACTCGAAATGAATGTCAGCAAAACTAAAATAATGAGTCCAACAGGAGAACATTTGGAAATTCAAGGCCAAATAATAGAAAACGTAGATCATTACATATACCTTGGACATGCAGTAAAGCTTGGAAAGGAAAATCAAACGGCGGAGATTGGCAGAAGAGTAGCTTTGACATGGTCGGCTTTTGAAAAGCTCCAATATATATTTAATAATGCCAATATGCCCATAAGCTTGAAACGGAAGGTATATGAAACTTGCATACTGCCAGTCTCAACTTACGGTCTAGAAACCGCCACATTAACTGAAAAAAGCGTAAAAAGACTTAGAACGACGCAACGAGCAATAGAACGAAGAATGCTTGGGATAAGTCTGAGGGACAGAGTACGTAATGAGACCATTCGACAAAGAACCAAAGTCACCGATATCATAGAGCGTGTCGCACACCTTAAGTGGCAATGGGCTGGACATGTGGCTAGACAAAACGACAGCAGATGGACAAAAAAGTTAATTCAGTGGAGACCCAGAGAAACAAAAAGAAGCATAGGTAGACCTCCAAAAAGATGGCTAGATGATGTAAAGATAACAGCACCTATTGGCAGCAAGCAGCTCAAGACAGAAACGCATGGAAGAGATTAGAAGAGGCCTATGTCCTGCAGTGGGCAATAATTGGCTGAAGAAGAAGAAGTAATTCTGGTAGACTCTGCAACATCTCCAATCTTCCTTAATTTGTACCGTTTCGAAGATAAAATGTTTGTTACTTTTTAGGGTCCAATCCATCCAGACTTAAATTTGTTAGGTTTTAGAGTTTCTCTAGACAGTAATACATAAACGTCAATGTTAAATGTTTTTTGAGCTTTTAAATGCTTGTTTCCATAATTTTCTTGTCGCTTTTTGATAAATTCTCTCCATTTTTCATGTTGTAAAACAGACAGGGGAAGTTTATCTTTGAAAGCTGTCACGTGCCTATTTTTTCCCATCTACCGTTTCATTATTAATTGTGTCTCTGATAGTCTGGTGTTCGTAAATAGTTTTGCATACCGTATTTTGTTCGTCGTAAATAGTGTTGCATATCTAGTAGGGATAGGATTTAATTATTAATGGCTGTGACATTTTGTTAATTGGAGTGGGAGTCTTTGTATTAGATTTCGCCTTGATTTTTGGCCTCGATTGTCGTGTGTTGTCAGCCATATTATTGTTTGGTTTGCTTCTCTGTGTGGATGGGCTGGCTATCAACACGCACGAACGCGATTAGGAGTTAGGAACATAGATTTGCAAAGGTTGGCTGACGTGGGTTCCGTGTCATTTTTCTGATATCCGGCCTGGGAGTGAGGAGTGGAGAAGAGTCGTTTGGTGTCAGTGGTGGAAGTCGGGTGAGAGTTTTTGGAACGATTTGATATTAACACGTGAGCAGAACTTCTACGGTTTTTTCTTTCATATCTGGCTGTATTTGGGCCATCTTAATTGGATTTTGAAGAAGAACCATTTAATTTTTAACTTGACCATTCTGTCGTGCCTTTGTAGTGGATATTTTGGTTATTGGGGTCGAGTTAAAATAACCGCGTGCGGGATTTGATGGAGTGAAGCCATTGTTTAGTAGCAGGTGCTGTTTCATAATTCAAACCGGCCAGGAGTAGGCCACAGGATTCGTCAATTCGTGTATCCAAAGGTTACAAGTGATTTATTTTAGTATATTTAAACGACGTGACTTATTTTTGACACCACGATTAAGTTTAATTTATTAATATGGTACACTGTTGAAAACTATTTATTGCATTGGATAATATGCCAAGGCTGAACTTTGATTAAAATAATATTCTCAATAGTTCTTTGTGTCCAAGTAAAAACGTTTATTCATACTTATTTGTAAATATCCTACAATATTGCTATTTTGAAGGACAGCCATCGTAAAAAGAATTATTTTTAAAATAAGATCGATTGTTTTAACAGTGTAAATCTTTATGTTAATGAAAAAGAAAAAAATGTGATTAAATATCAGCCGTTCGTGAACGTTGATGAAGTATTGGTAAAAAGTTGACTTGTATATGTTCTTTTTTGTAACCTGATAAGGTTTGTCATTCTTACCTTTGTTTTAATTATTTTAATGGAATCGTAAACTTTGGATTTTTGATTTATTGTTGTTTCATAAAGTTGTAAATTTTGAAGTTTCGATTTATTGTTGGCTGTTAATTTTGATTATATGTGTTATAATTTTGTTATTGAGCTGTGTATTTTAATTTATTGTGTGAGTAAAGTTTTCAATATATTTTTGCTATAATTTTATTTATCTAGTTCACCATAATTGTTTGTTGTTTATCGTGTGGCTCTGCTAGTGCCTACTAGACCTAGGGGTTTCCGGCTTGTACCGTCTAAGTTTTTTTTCTTCTACCCTCTACGGCTGAGCTCGGGCATAATTTGCCAGTAGAGAGACCACTGGCAGAGTACTCTTTAGAGAACTAAAAGACGTGGCAAAGCATTGTTAATAATACGTTGTATTTCTGGTATTCTATTGTCACAACCAAAAAGAGTTTGAAGTAGTGTTCGTTTAGTGGTTTTATTTACAGTGGAGTTAATAATTAGTTGGATACGCGATACAAGTGTACTCCATTGTAAGGTAACTTCGGATTGTACTCGTAAAAGATTGGCAACAAAACGTATGTAGCATTCAGCTTGGCTATTTGTTTGATGAACGTATGGTGTGACAAAGTGCCATTCTATATCCCAGTCTTGCACAAGCTCATGTTTTTGTACAGCTGTGAGCGAAGTGCCATTGTCAATAATAATACGTGCGGGCGTGCCTACAAGGTGTATGATATCCAATATGCAATCTGCTACGTCGTCAGTTTTTAGTCTTCGAAGTGCATATAAAAAAAAAACAGTATTTAGAATATGCATCTACAGCGACGAAAACATTTGTAAATCCATCTTCAGTCTTTGGTAATGGTCCAAGGCAATCAATATAAAGAGTGTCCAATGGCATTGCAACATTTGGTAAGGACCGAATAATGGAAGATGTTCTGGGTGTGCGTTTACGGGTGAGACAAGTTAAACACGCGTCAATAATTTTTTTGATATACATACGCATTCCGGAGAACCAAAAGTGAGAGCTTATGCTTAACAAAGTTTTATCTAGACTTATGTGAGCTTTCGGAAGTACTTATTTCATTTATTTGCAAACATCAAATGATAATGATGATTTAAAAAAATATAGATGATACATTATACGGTAAATAAATTAACATGTAACACATATTTCATTTCAAAATTAGATAAGTAATAGCGATTATTTTAATTTTGTGTTAACCCCCTTATCTGATGTATCAGTATCAACAACAACAAATCTTACCGTTATTGCACAACACATAGCGGAAAATATAGATAACAGAATTCAGACAGATGTTATTTACATGGATGTGACCAAAGCATTTGACAGACTTAACCATAATCTAATGCTGCAAAAACTCTCGAATTTCGGCTTATCGAGTAACCTACTTGCGTTATTCAAATCATATCTGTCCGACCGCACACAGTATGTGCAGTTAAATGGATTTAGGTCTAACAAATACCTCGCCAAATCAGGTGTACCGCAAGGATCTAACCTCGGTCCACTACTGTTTAATATCTTTATCAATGACATTAGTGACATAATTAAGCTTAATTTTTTACTGTATGCTGATGATCTAAAAATTTTCTCTCCTATCATTAATATGACTGAATGTGAGAAACTACCGAAAAATCTTAATCAAATAAGCCAATGGTGCAGTCGTAATAATTTAGCGTTAAATCCTACCAAATGTTGCGTAATATCATATACATTGAGATCTGATCCAATTATATTTGACTATAAGATAGACAATCATTCTCTAGACAGACCATGTAATTTTAAGGATCTTGGAGTTACTTTCGACCGAGAGCTATCTTTCCAAAACCACATAGACAATATAACTACGTCAGCAAGCCGTATGTATGGATTTCTAATTGGAGTAGGCCGCGATTTTAACCATTTAACACTTAAAACTCTTTACTATGCTTTTGTGAGATCAAAGCTAGAAAATGCATCGGTTATCTGGAACCCATATTATCAAGTGCATATTTATAAACTGGAGGCAATCCAAAGACGCTTTCTCAAATACCTAAGTTTTAAAGTAGATCGGACTTATCCACTAATTGGCACGGCATACGAGAGTTTACTGTCAAGACATAGCTTTTTCACTCTGGATAGAAGACGAGAATGTTCCAGTGTCATTATGCTACACAAAATAATTAACAATGAAATTAAATGTCAATGCTTACTACATCAGATAAACTTTAAAATTCCCCGTCAGGCATCTCGATACACCGACTCATTCTACGCTACCACACCACGAACAAATATACTTAAAAACTCTCCTGTTCATACTATGTGTAGCAACTATAACCTTATAAGTGACCAGCTTGATATATTCTATTGTAATGTGAGGCAAATTAAGAGCTATTATTATCAGCAGTAATAATGTTGTGTTAGTCTTGAGCTTTCTACTAATGTTAGTCTGATTTTGTAAATTTTGTATTACTCTTAAGCTTTTTTATTGTTAGTACTATTGTGCAAATGTTTACTTTGTTCCTGTTCTGTAATTGGAAATCTTTTTTTCTGTAGAACAGTGTAAATAAATAAATAAATAAATAAATAAAATTAAATATAGGTATTAGCACGTATTTTAATTTTACTTATGTGTACCGACCTATGTATAAATTTTTACTAAAAGGGGTGTAAAATTATATTTTGCACACAGGCGGACGTATGGCTTGGCGCGCCCCTGCTCCAAACAGACATGATATTTTCAAACTAAATACCCTTCGGAAAAACTAATCGTACCTAAAAACTACTTACGTAAGTTACAACGTATGAAATGTTCACTACACGCTACTTCAAAAACTAAATAGAAAAATGTATTTAATAAAAATTAACTACGTTCTCACATTGTAGCATTTAATAATGACAGAAAATAAAACAAGTTTGGATTTTTACGATATACGTATTCGTCATCCAACAATAAAACACAACACAAAAAATTATACAAAAACTTTACTTTTTAAATAATTTTGTTAATTACTATCGACATCATTATCAACATACTTTTTACATATCTTTGGTAAAATATGCAGGATGTCTCATCAAAATTCATAAGCCCTGAATTGCACTATACAATGATTACAAAAATTAAAGTAATTAGAAAATTAAAAATTACAACAAAAGATTAATTAGGAAATAAAAAGCATCCAGCGTTCTTAAAAATATTGACAGATGGTGCCGTTACAATATCCTCAGGTAGACAGTTCCATGTTGAGAAAACACGATTACATACATTTTTTTGCCTTGTCCTACAAGTGATTATTTCTTTTTTTACTTTCCATTTGTGTCCTCGAAGCCGATTATCAGTGTCTACAAAAAATATGCTTCTTAAGTTTCCATAATTAAAATTTAAAATGCGGAAGGTGATTATCATGTCCCCACGAAGACGACGTCGTTCAAAAGTCGTTAAATCCATAATATTAAGTCTTTCTGTATAACTGGACCTTCTACGTAGCACGTAGTCTGGTTGATCGACGCTGAACTTTTTAGAGAAGTTCTTTATCCCGCACTAGTACTGGACACCATACAGTTCC
The DNA here is from genome assembly GCA_950111635.1 of Agelastica alni. NCBI lineage: Eukaryota > Metazoa > Arthropoda > Insecta > Coleoptera > Chrysomelidae > Agelastica > Agelastica alni. Next base: position 6,810,543 of record OX467716.1, on the reverse strand, counting down.
ACAATACTCCATAATTGGACGAATATAAGTTTTATATAAACGAGCGGAACTATGCAATGACACTTTTGCGAAAGACCTGCTGAGGAGGTACAGCCTACTTTTTACTTTGTTGGTAATATTTACAACATGTTTGGACCAGCTCAAATATGTAGTAATTGTTACTCCAAGATCATTATAAGAACTTACTTCATTTCAGGCGTGACCGTTTAAGAAATATTTATGTCGCGGATTGTTTTTGCCGATGTAAACAACTACACACTTATCTGAATTAACAGGTAACATCCAGTCTGAGCACCACTTAGAGATCGAATCCAAGTCTTCTTGAAGATTTATGTGAAGAGATGAATCTGAGAATATTTTTGAGTCGTCTGCATAGAAAACTTTTTTGCATTGAATATGAAATTGAAGGTCACTAGCGTATATTATAAATAAGAAAGGACCCAGTACTGATCCCTGCGGTACACCGCATTCACCATTGCAGAATATACACGAAGGGATGGAAACGCTTGCGATATGTATAAATATGTATCGATTTTAAACCCGTTTATCCTGACACAAGCAGTGAACATTTTCAGAAATTATCGTGATAAACCATAATTTTTTATAAAACGAGGACGTTAAAGTATTATTTTTAACGATTTTCCATCGTCACTATCCAGCTGTGTAGCTGTTAAAAACTTTACGAGCTAGTCCACCAGACTATGAGGGCATTTTTGTATTCTTCGGCAATATAAACATTCAATAATAAACACAGGATAAAATTAATGAACTTTAGGAAGTTAAGCGAATTTTTTAAGTGTCAGCGTTAAGATTAATTACGTTAACATTAAAAGGACTTTTTAAAATCCAAAAAAATTTAACCGTTTTTTAAAGGGTGAAAATAAATCGAGATAACAAAAAGAGTGTTGTAATGTATCTGGATCGCAATGTATTTGTTAGGTCCCTTGCTCGTAGGTACGTTAAAGTTTCGGGAAAACTCTTGTTAAGTAAAAGAACGTTGAACTTAAAATATGTTTAATTTAGTTTGTGCGATTCAACATTTCTGTCGTGAACTTGACCGACCGCTGGCTAAAAAATAAGGGCAGCGTATCGACCGACTAAAGTAAAACATCAACGCCGAATCTCTTTGCTAGACGCTTGGTTGTGAAATAAATACGAATGAATGATAAACAATACGTGCGTCTAGAAGCACGTTCCAAGTGAGTTCAAGGTAATTCCCGTGAACGGTCAACTGAGTTCATTGGGCCTTTATTAAATCTTTTTCCATGTTTTCCTGGATAAGGGCACTACAGTGTTTATCATACATATCAGAGACTGTATAATTTAAGCGATAAACTTTAAAACCACATGAAGAAAGAATAATAGGAACATATCAATGCGATTTTCGCCCAGCTGTTCACAATCAGACGGAAAAATGCCTAGAACACAATCAGGAAACACATCATATTTTCATTGACAGTTGTGCATACGATAGCATAAACAGAGAAAAGCTATTTCAGACGAAGAAAGATTTTCAGATACCGGAAACACTGATCCAGTTAACAAGACTAACAATGAGCAAAGTAGGATACCAGTTGATAGTTTTATATATCTAGGCTCGCTGGTCACCAGCACCAATGATACCAGCAGCGAAATAAAAAGAAGAGTACAATTGGCCAATAAATGCTATCAAGGCCTGATGGGAATACTATCCTCATGCCAACCCAGAAAAATTAAGTGCACAATTTACAAGACTCTAATCAGACCCGTACTCACGTATGGATTAGAAGCGTATGTACTGTACCAACAGGACCAAACTCTACTAAACTGCTTTGAACGCAAGATTTTAAGAAAAATACTTGGACCAGTGCAGGAAAATGGATTGTGGCGCAGACGGTACAACTTCAAACTGTATCATGCCTTTGAAGAGCCCGACATCGTAAAATTTATCAAGGTAATTAGATTGCGGTGGATTGGACACGTCCAAAGAGCCGAAGAAAACAGCATAATCAGAACAATTTACGAGCGAAAAAGCCCCATAGGAAAACGAGCTGCAGGACGTCCCCGCAAGCGTTACGTAGACGATATAGAGGCAGACATAAAGACCCTGGGAGTGAAAAGATGGAGGAGATGTGCCAACGATAGAAATGAATGGCGAAATCTATTAGAGCAGGCCAAGGCTCACACCGGGCTGTAGCGCCAAGATGATGATGAATTTTAAAATGGCGGATGTACAGCGTTGTTGCGACAACGTCTCTGCTTTGACAGGGTTTACGGTCGGACAAACAGCTCCTGTAATTGTTAAATTATAATAACGAAATGAATTTTTTGGCTATATATAATAGCAATTTAAATTTAAATGACAATTCATGTGCTGCAGCTTTTTGAAAGTATTTTTCTTCCCTACTAAATGCTGAAAAACCTAATAAAAAAATAAACTTCTATCCTAGTGTCCCTCCTTCATAAGATGAAATCGTGGAAACTATACGTGGTATGAAAAATAACAAATCTGGTGGCGAAGATTGCATTTTGGCTGAAAATTTGCTGACTTTCATGAAATAAATCATTCGTAATATTTGGGAAACAGAAATTGTACCTTCTGATTGGACAGAAGCATACATCCGTCCACTTCATAAAAAATGTGATAAAAGTTATTTGAACAATTATTATTTTTTTAAAAAATAAAAACAAACTGTGTCATTCTCAGAAAATGTGTTACTTGCATATTTTAAAGAACTGTCTACAAAAATGAAACCGTCATCTTTGTGGAAAATCAATTCTATGCTAAGAATGACAATAAACGTAAAACCCAATATTGTTACGATTTTATTGACTCCGTCTCTGTAAACCGACGGCGCCAACCGAATCTAGGGTGAATATTTAATGAGCATGGAAGACAATGGATAATTCGAGAAATTACTGGACCCTTCTCGTGGGTATTCATATAGGTATAAAAAAAAGGACAGCAGCCGACAGGATCAGTTTTTAAAGTGTTGATAAATTAAGAAATGTAAACACTTATAAAAAGTTGTAAAAGTTGTATATCTAAGTGATTAATAAAAGTAGAATTTATTATATTGAAATAAACATTGTTTTGTTGCTGTATCGAGAGTTTTAATCGCCAAACCCACGGAAGAACTAAAAATCTTAACAACATTAATGTGAGCAAATATCCGAAATTGTCTGCATTCCTAAAATGCGAAGTAGACGGATACAAACCTAAGAAATCCAAAACATTGACACTTCAGCAAATTAAAGAGTTATCTTCAGCGCCAGATAAAACCTTTTTATTCACAAAGGTAAGCTATATTTTTATATCTAAAAATCCAGAGTTTAATGTTGTTTTGGAAATCGTCAGATAATCTTCTATCAAATTGATCCTTATCACTCTCCTTCTTTCTTGCCACAACTTCTTTTGGCAGGATGAGGTGCAATAATTAAAAATAAATGTTGGAAAAGATACCACTGAGAATCAGAACTTCTTATGAAACAGAATATGATTATTTAGGTTGCCAACCATTACATTTAATTTATTGTAAACACCGTATTAATAAAATTGTTTCATTTTAACTTTTTATGCAGTTACGTTTCTTATTTTCTTTTTAAGATATTTCTATTTATTTAATAATAATTTCTAATAAACCAATCTTTAACCCGACCAGTATGAACTTTGACTGGACTATTACACTTTCACTAATCGATTAATTGAGTCAATGTTTTCGGTTTTCATTTTAATTATTTAGTTGCACGCGAAGCGACGCACACAATCCACAAGCTCTAAAAAAATTAAGATGTCAGTTCTTGCAAATACTCTTACATAGATGGATACCATTTTTAATTATTTCACCAAAGTAATAATACTTAAATTTTACGACGCCCTCTTCTTCAATAAATCCATGTATGAAAATGCTTCTGTGTCAAAAGATAATTTATAGAGACATAAATTTTCGAATTGAGTTATATATAAGATAAAACCACAATGTAATTTAATTGAAAGATGTTGATAAAAAGCATTGAGAAGATAATGTCATAATAAATGATTTAATGAAAAGCAGAGGACTCATCGATTTAATTTCGCTTAAGTTTCAATTGGATTAAGCAACAATTTAATTCTGGTAAAAGCAATTAGTTAAAAGTGTAGGTAAATATCATAAAAAAAGACTAATTTAGTGTTGTAAAATATTAAAAGACTAATGTTTTTATTACTGTATAAATGGTTCTCTCTAGGAGCAAATCCATCTATGAAGATTCACAAATAAAATGATAGATCATATTGTGAAAGGCTTTTGTGGCCGTCGTGTATTGGTGAATGGTGATTAGTCGCTCCATTGTTCCTGATCTTCTAGCTATACCAAGGTACTGCAGATACATGCGGTTTATTCTGGTTAGCAGCCTTGAACGTGGACCAATTTCTTATAATACGGATACGTTGGTTCTGTCAACGATACTCTTAAGAGTCGTCTATAAACCCACATTTCAAAAGCCTCTATTCTGTTTTTATCTGCTTTGTTTAAAGTCCATGTTTCCGCTGCGTACGTTGCGATGGGGAAGACAAGAGCATCAACTAGACGGAGTTTCGTTGTTTTGGTGATAGATTTGTCTTTCCATCTTTTCTTTCCGTATTTAGCTTTCAAATTTCCCAGTGTTGGCAATCAAGGAACCAGGATAATTGAATAGCCTGCAATTTCTGATATTTGTGGAGAATTGTTGTCTTGTCTATCAACTATCATTATTTTCGTTTTAGATTTATTTATTTTTAAGCCATATTTTTTGCTAATAACTGACAGATGAAAATAGAGAACAACAAAGAATTTGCATTTCTCGATGTTATGATTGTGAGGAAAGACACATTTAATACCATGTCATGTACTAAATTTATATTTTCTTTGGTCATTAGAGTTTTGGGGGCTCCTGCACCTAGTAACTCTTAATTTTGTCCTTTTTTACAATAAGCTTTTGCCTGACACTGCATTTGTTATTCAATGCCAACTATGTTAGGAACAACAATTCGTGAACAATCCTTACGTTAAAGTTATTTGTGCTTCTGGTGTTATAATTATGTATCTCGTTGTTATAGGTTATAAAAGGATTTAGATAATCAGGTATTTGATTTTTTGTGAATTTAAAAATGAGGACAATGGCCATGAAGTAGATTTTTTTTTCAAAACAGTTCCAATTTAGTATTTCCAACAAAGTTTTTATTGGAGCGTATCTGTTGGATCTCAATATAATGCTGATAAATTTGTTTTGGAGTTTTTGCAATTACTGCAACTTGTTTTTATTTTTTACATAAAGTAATGTTCAACAGTAGTCGAAATGTGGTAGGATTAATGTTTTATAAACCCCCGTGATATAAGATCCCCGACAGAAAACCCCTCGACCAAAAATATGCAACAAAATTTTGGAAAATTTAATAATAACATATTATGTATATCATAAAATAACCTCACCGTTGTTAACATAATGAACAATTATTTGACGAAATAAATTACTCAACAAAATTAATAAAAAAAAGACACATTACCTGGTGAAGTACGAAAATGCGGGAACGTATTAGAAAAGACTCCTACAACTGTAAACCTTTGTTTGTGTGTCTTGTGTGTCGTTACAACTGCAACTCACTGGGACCCACTGGAAACTGGGATAATACCATTTACATCATGCATTTAATATTATTACTTTTCGCATTAATGAAACCTAAGAACAGAAAAAAGCCCAGGGCCAACAACCTTAAAGCTAGTAACAAAGATTGTAACAAATAAAATAAATGAACTCACCACATTAGGCGATGAACAACAAGGATTCAGATCAGGAAGATCTTGTACCGATACAGTATTTGTCCTGCGACACTGCGACAAATAACTAAAAAATCCATCGAGCATAACAAACCAGCCTTCAAGTGTTTTATAGACCTGGAAAAGGCGTTTGACCGAATTCAACGTGGTACACCTTCTATACAACAGCCAATACCATATAACATCATAAAAATCATCGAAAATATTTACCAGATAAAAAAAATACAAGCCAAAATTAATGGCACAGCTACCGAAGAAATTCCTGTAAATAGTGGTATTCGACAATGAGATTTCCTTAGCCCCTTATTATTTAACAACGTTGGGGAAAAAATAATGAAAGCACTCGTAACCTGAAAGGGTATAAAGTGCTATGCCGATGATGCTGTTCTGATTGCAGAAAACATAGATGACTTACAGAGATTACTATTAAAATTCAGTATAACGACAAAAAGTCTAAAAATGAAGATATCTGCAGCAAAAACGAAATGCATGAGCACCTCAAAAACATCTGTCAGATGCAAACTGGTTGTGGATGATAAAATTATACAAAAGGAGATGAAATTTAAATACCTAGGCATAGAAATATCAGGATACGGTGACATCGAGGCGGAGGTAAGAAACCAAGCGGCAAAAGCAGCACGAACCTCAGCTTACCTGAACGATACAATCCTCCGAAACAAATATATCGGAATCGAGACCAAATCCCGAATCCACAAGGCGGTCATCCGACCTATATTAACATACACAGCGGAAACTAGACCAGATACATCGACCACAAAGAGAATATTAGAAACCACCGAAATGAAAATAGTGCGCAGGATCGCTGGAAAAACACTTTTTGACAGGGAGAGAAGCGAGGACATTAGAAGAACATGTAAAATAGACAATGTGAATGAATGGATACTGCATGGTACATATGTTATCTTTTTTCAATCGTTTATTTGTTTTGGTTGTTTGTTGGCTACTTCTCTTATGGTGGTGTTTTTTGTAGGCTCAGATACGGTTAACTCCGTTTGTGCATTGTCAACGACTGAATCTTCTTCTCTTTCAGAACCGTGAGTATCGTTCAACGCATTGCCTAAGTCGTTTTGTGCTTCTATATCAGCATCATAAACTTATGTGCCCGGAGACTACAACTCCTCAATATCGGTATTGTTACGTGTCTCTTAAGTACGTTGTGTGCCGTCAATGTCCGCGCCTATTTATCATATAAGGCAGCAGAAAATCCATTTGCTTTTGATATTATTAACAAATTGCAAAAATTTTACGATTTTAATATAAATCATTAAAAACACTTCGACAAATTTTTATAGAATGTGGTTTTAAGTATAAGAAGTTAGATAGTCGAATCGATAGTGGAATCGTCTCGTATTGAGGTACTATGTCAAAATTATTTAAAACAGATCTTAAGTTAATATTTACCAGAGAAACAAAATACAAGCCAGAAGTAATGGCACAACTACCGAAGAAATTCCTGTAAATAGTGGTATTCGACAAGGAGATTCCCTTAGCCCCTTATTGTTCAACATCGTTATGGACGAAATAATAAAAAGCAATCGTAACCTGAAAGGGTATAAAATTGAGAACAAAGACGTCAAAATCCTATGCTATGCCGATGATGCTTTTCTGATTGCAGAAAACGAAGATGACCTACAGATATTACTATTGAAATTTAACACAACGGCAAAAAGTCTAAAAATGAAGATATCTGCAGCAAAGACGAAATGCATGACCACTTCAAAAACACCTATCAGATGCAAACTGGTTGTGGATGATAAAATTATACAACAGGAGATGAAATTTAAATACCTAGCCATAAAAATATCAGGATACGGTGACATCGAGGTGAAAGTAAGAAACCAAGCGACAAAAGCAGCACGAACCTTAGCTTACCTGAACGATACAATCCTCCGAAACAAATATATCGGAATAGAGACCAAATCCCGAATCTACAAGGCAGTCATCCGACCTATATTAACATACACAGCGGAAACTAGACCAGATACATCGACCACAAAGAGAATATTAGAAACCACGGAAAATAGTGCGCAGGATCGCTGGAAAAACACTTTTTGACAGGGAGAGAAGCGAGGACATTAGAAGAACATGTAAAATAAACAATGTGAATGAATGGATACTGGGAAGAAAGAGAGAGTGGAACGAACACATAGACCGGATGAATAACGACAGAATGGTCAAAATAACTAAAGACAAGTCGCCCTTAGGGCGCCAAAGCGTTGGAAGACCCCGTAAGAGATGGAGCGACAACCTTTCTAATAATTGAACGGCAAAGGATACGAAGAAAAACAGGCAATTTGCTTACATTAAAGAAGGAAGAAGAAGAGACCCATCAATCAATCAAGCTGCCTATCCACTCAATGGATGTTGGCGACTATAATTTGAAATTGATCCCTGTTTTTGGCTGCGCTGACAAAATTGTCCATCGTTCTTAATCCGGTCCACTGTCTCCTTAATATTATTGCCTCTTTAATATAACTTGCGATACTACATACTAGTGATAAAGAACTATAGAAAAAATTTGCAGCACTTTCGAGGTGGAGTCGTGATTCGAGAAAATTACCAAAAATAGTTATAATTCAGGGGGAAATTTAAAATTTAGCAAAAGAAAAATATGTATGACACAATAGTAAATTCACTCCCATCAACCACTTACTTAGCTAAAAAAAGTAAATAACCATGTTTGCGGTATAAAATCGGAAAAACGACAAAAATTAAGATTTATTTTTTAAAAATAATTAATTAAAATAAAAATTTAATGGTAAAATTCATTATTTATTATATCTTTTTTAAATTTTTTAAATTTATAATTAAGAAAAGTATTTTTTCATCAATACGATATTATTCTGTAAATATTCTTTTTTACAGTCAATAAAAGCTTTCAGTGAAAATGTGTGATATTTTATTTATGTTGGGTATAAGTTGCGAAGAGAGTAAATTTTTGTTTTAAAGTTAAAGTTAAACTAATGCTGGGGTCCCCCAGGGTTCCATCCTGTCCCCCACCTTATTTCTTTTACACATCAACAACCTCTTGAAAACCACCACGAACCCCATTTACAGTTTCGCAGACGATAGCACACTCGTCTCAATTTTCACATCCTATCGATCACTTTCGGTAAGGGATACAAATAGACTCAGGCAGGAACAGGTTGATTCCATCAATAGAGATCTTGAAGCAATCGTCGAGTGGGGAACCAACAATCTTGTTCAGTTCAACGCCCAAAAAACACAAAGTGCCACGTTTTCCAAGAAAGTGAATTCCTCAAATCATCCCATCACAATGTCCGGAAATACCCTTGAACCAAATCCCTCCATCTCGATTTTGGGAGTCACGGTGTCCAATAATATGTCTTGGCATGACCATGTTGCTAACATCGCAAAGTCGGCAAGCCAGAGGTTAGGTTTTTTGTGGAAAGCTAAAAAGTTTTTTACTCCTGATCAACTGTTGACGACGTACAAGGCTCAAATCCGACCTCTACTAGAGTATTGCTCGCACATTTGGGGTTCAGCACCAAGGCATTCTCTTCGTCTTCTAGATTCCATTCAGAAAAAAGCCATTCGTTTGATAAACAGCTCAACTCTCACAGATACCCTTCACCCTCTAGAACATAGAAGAAGAGTTGCAGACCAGTCATTGCTCTACAGATATTTCCATGGCAGATGCTCCAGAAAAATAAAAACTCTTATACCACTACTGGCTACATTTGGCCGAAGAACTCGGCACACTAATCAGTCTCACCCATTTACTCTCAAGATTGACACTACAAGGACCAATCTTCATCAAGAATCCTTCTTTTACAGGGCTGCTACGGAATGGAATAAGCTTCCAAAATCAGTTTTTCCAGAGAATTATGACCTGCAACTTTTTAAAAAGCGTGTCCACAATCATTTCCTTTCTATAATCCCTTCCCCTTCTAATAGTCGCAGTGCGGGCCGTCCGCGGCCCACACGACGTGTCTACCCTTTTTGCGACTATTTTCATAAAAAAAAAAAATTTAAAAAAACAACGATTCATAAACTACGAAAATACTTACAACTGTTCAGCTTTGACATTGCTCACTTGTCTGGTCTGTATTTTCTTGATGTGGTTATGCTCCAGATCCCTTAAATATAAAAAGAAAAAAAATAAAAAATTGGAAACACGTCGGAAATATTTCTTCATAATGGATTTTTTCGATTAAAATTTTTAAAAATGTTATCTCCAGCTAATGAAGTTATTAAAATAGAGACAGTTTCGCAAATTACTACAAGCTAAATAATTAAAAACACTATTTTTTTAACGTAAAAAAAATTATCACAATATTTAATTAACAGTAAGTGAGAGAACTGCTTTGCGTTTCTAAAAAAAAACGATGAAAGTACCTACTATTCGCGAAGGTGGCGAGTAGGTACACAATTTGAAGCCTCTAGTTACTCAGTTCTAAAAATATACCTGGTGATTCAATATGAATGTCCAATTTCTGAATTGTAGATTTTAGACCTTAACATATGATGATTCCGCCCAACATGCCTTACATAAAGATTGTTTAAGAGCTACCGGATGTTTAAAGTATATATATGGATTTTAATTTTCGCATTAATTTTTTAGGTTTTCACGATTTCCCCTTGAAAATTGGCAACTTTTTGTTTTTTTGGCATAAGGATTACTAATTTGGACTCTAATTTAGCATTGCTAATAGATGGCGCTAGTTACACTTGGTTGTGATTAGTAAATAAAAGCAAATTTTATAGTCAGGTCTATTGCGCTTTTATAGACAAGCATATGACAGAGTGGTAACGAGTGAATTGTGGTCGACATTGTCTATTTATAGGGTTAGCGGTAGTTTAATACGAGCACTGGAATCACCATACGAGGATTCCACTCCTTGTCTCAGGATAAACGGAGCTTACAGGAGCAAACATTGAAAAAGGTGTGAGACAGATGTGTGGCTTCGCCATGGCTGTTTAACTTATACATAGACGATTGTTTAAAAGATTTGAAAGAGAGTGCGTATGGATTTAAAATGAATGATTTGATCGTCAAATGCCTTCTTTACGCCGATAATCAAGTCATTTTAGCGTCATCTGAAGAGGAGTTGCAAGCGATGGATAATATTAGGCATAATGCCCTGAAAATCAAAGGAATAAAACTAAATGCAAGCAAAACAAAAGTAATGGTCTTTAAAAGAGAAGAAAGCATGACAAACTGTAAAGTTCTGATTAAGGGAGAAAGAGTGAAACAAGTAAATGAGTTTGTATACCTGGGTTCAAAATTTACGAGAGATGGAAAGTATGACAGTGACATTGAGCGAAGGGTGTTGACAGGAAAACAAATCAATGGGGCACTGCATAGCTTTATAAACACCCAGAAAGTGTCAAAAAAGGCACGTCTGGCTGTGCATAGAGAAGTGTTGGTTCCTACACTTATGTTGGGTTTGGCAGAAGAAGCATAAAAATAGGATTAATGCTGTGGAGATGAGTAGTCTGGGAAGTATAGCCGAAGTGACTCGGTTGGATAAAGTAAAGAATAGTGAGATAAGAGAACGATGTGGTGTAAAAGAAGATGTGGTTACAAAGATAGATAAAAGAATGCTTAGATGGTTTGGATACGTAGAAAGGATAGAAGAAGGAAGATTGACGAAACAAATTTATAAGGCTAGTGTGAATGGACAAGTTAGTAGAGGTTGACCTCGGCGAACATATCTTGATCAGATCAACATTGTTTTGAAGAAAGGCCAGGTCAAGAGTACCAACAACCGAAGAGCATGTATGAGAGCACTGATGAAAGTAGAGGAAGCAAAAAATGTGTGTAAGAACCGTAGCAGGTGGAAGGAAGTGGTCTCTGCCTACCCCTACGGGTAAAAGGCGTGACTATATGTATGTATGTATGTAAAAAATAATAATGCATCTAAAGATGTGATTCGAAAAAACGTTTACAATACGTACAAAGAAAATCAAGTCGCCACATTAGAATCATTAGAAACACTTCGACAAATTTTAATAGAATGTGGTTTTAAATATAAAAAGTTGGATAGTCAAATGTGTATTATGGAATCGGCTCGTATTGTGGTACTTCGTCAAAATTATTTAAGACAGATCTTAAGTTAGAGAGAAAGTAATAGGAATATAGTTTATTTAGATGTCGTTCAATAAATAATGAAATAATTTTTGAAAATATATAAAAATTGATACGCCACTGGTCGGTTTCTTTTGAAGATTTTATGGTTTTTAATGAGATGTTTTTTATATATTTTTAAACTGACTTTGGAAGAACTGTACACTGACTCATCGTCCATAAATTTGGCTCTTGAAGCTAACTTAATGGGCGTATCATGTTTAAAGGTTTACTTATCATACTAATATAAAAAAATAAGCAGAAAATTTAAGTTTAAATTTAACCCATCGTAAAAATTTAATACAAGTTGTTTCTCATCAACTAGCAAATTTAGACGACGTCGTTTGTTCGCGATAATACAGCCACATTCGGCCGTTATTTTCAGTAATAATATAACAAGAGAGTGATAATTAATTGAAAATAATTTAACAGATTTTTTGAAATCTTGTTTCCAGGCAATAGTCACGAGAGTCCGCAGGGCTCGAGTAGCTATTTCCAAATGGCAACAAGTTTGAAAAAAATCTGTCAAATTATTTTCTAATTTATGGAACTTGCGAGTTTAGCCGACTGAAAGAAAATGCTTGACTCACAATTGCTCACATAATGGAGGAATCACGTAAGTGCCAAAAAATCAGAGAGTTTAACGTTTTTTAAATCACTTTTTCTGTAGCTGAACCTTCTGAACACGGATGGAGGCTTTTAAGAAATAAATATACGGGCAATAGAATGAAAATCAAAAATACCTCCACAAATAATATTATTAGGTTAGGTTAGGTTGATTGTAAACTCGGAACATTTAGAACAGAAAAGATTTGGGTGACGCGCATTATCAGTTTTTAAACAAAATAAAATAAGACAAAGAGTTAAAAGTTGGCCATCTTTTGTTCTTATTCTTATTTCTTATTTTATCCTATTTCTTGTATAAATGCTTTCATAGTTTTGAGCATGTTTATCTTTCTTTTTTTATTTTATTTTTATTTGCTGTATAAACTCGCCTTTAGTCTCAAAGTATTTTTCTATCATCTAGTTCAAACCGCTGGATTAAGCTATCTTTTTCTCGTAGTACATAGATTTGCGACGTTGTCAAATTAGCCAGATTTTCGCAAATAATATTTCTTTAGTTCAATGTTAATTTGCATTAATAATATAATTTTAGTTTATTTGAAAGTTAAAAAAATATGTTAAATTGATATTAATGTAATTGACATGGTTAATAAATTGATATTAGTTAGTTTGTTTCAGTTGCTCGCAAAATATAAAAATACGACGGATATAATGTATTTGTGTAATACATTCTTTTTCTTCGATCGTTTGCAAGGTCTGCATGAATCACTGTACAGATCTTGCAAAAGATCCTTGTTACCATATCATCATCATCTTTAGCACGACAAGCCGGTTAAATCTTAGCCTCCTCTAGTATTTTCTCCACCGGTCTCAGACTCTGGCGCTTGTTAATCAGTTTGGCACCTTAATTGCTCGTACATCTTGGTCTATCCCATCGTTCCATCTGGGTCTTGGTCTTCCATGCTTTCTCCGCCCTTCTGGTATGCTTGTGTATATTTTTTTAATGGTCGTTTTTTTATTTGTCCTTATAACGTGTCCAACCCATTGCAGTCTACTGACTTTAATTTTTGTTATAATGTCGTCTCCATTAGGGTTCATTCCCGGGAATTCTCGAGCCGTGCAGCAGTGCCCCATTCATCTGTTTTCCTGCCAACACCCTTCGCTCAATGTCACTTTCCATCTCTCGTAAACTTTGAACCCAAGTACACAAATTCATTTACTTGTTCCACTCTTTCTCCCTCGATCGAAACTTCACAGTTTGTCATGCTTTCTTTCCCCACCCTATTTCTTTTACACATCAACGACCTCTTGAAAACCACCACGAACCCCAGTTTCGCAGACGACAGACGAATAAAATAAGACAAAGAGTTAAAAGTTGGCCATCTTTTGTTCTTATTCTTATTTGTTATTTTATCCTATTTCTTGTATAAACGTTTTTATAGTTTTGAGCATGTTTATCTTTCTTATTTTATTTTGTTAATTATTTTATTTTTTTGCTGTACAAACTCGCCTTTACTCTCAAAGTATGTTTCTATCATCTCTGTCTAGTTCAAAACGCTGGATCAAGCTATCTTTTTATTTGTCCGGCCCATCTGAGCCAATGTCTTTTGTACATGTTCTTTAGCTCCTCATTCGTTCTTATTCGATATTGACCAGTTCTCTCATCTCTTGTACGCCCAAAGATTTTCCGCAACATCTTTCGTTCAAAGTGTCCTAGCACTAGTTCGTTCTGCTTTGACATTGTCCATGTTTCTAAACCGTACATAATAATTGGCTTGATTACTGACCTAGATATCAGTCGGGACCTAAACAGGTCTTGTAAGGCGAAAAAACATTTATTGCTCTGTTGTATTCTTGCTTTTATTTCGCTACTAATATCGTTATCCAAGGTTATAACTGCTCCTAGGTACTGAAATTGGTTTTCGCATTCGAAATTGTAGGTGTCCATGGATATGTTTTGTCCTATTCTGTCCCTTTACGCTCTCCGTCTGACATGCATATATTTGGTCTTATCTTCGTTGATCATGAGGCCCACTTTCTTGGTCTTCCTTTCTATGTTCATAATAACATTGTTGATAGTAAATATTTATTTTTGGCAACCGACTTACCGCCCACCCTGTATTAATTCTAAGTAAGTAACTGTTGCAGTGAATATGAAGTAACAAAAAGCTAGCCAAAACGGCAAAAACATACTTTTTGCTTGGGATTGCACGTACAAAATATGATCGATAATCCATTAGGATTCCCCATCAATATATTTCGCTATCTGAATGACATAGAGCAAGTTTTCGGATGTGATTAATTAATAATTTTCTTCTGAACGTTTTTAAGCCAAATTAGTCAACTCATTAATAAGAAAAGGTAATAAATACGATGGAGATATCGATTTCCTGCTAGCGTTAACTTTAATAATGAATTTCTTTGTTCCTTTACGTCCTTATCTGTTAAGATTTTTTTTTTCATGCAATCGACTACCATTTTTCAAGCAGAATTACATGCCATAGAGATATGTGCTCAGTAGTGCATCGAAAGGAACACCCGAAGGGCAGACATATTTGTTCCCCATTTTATACCTTTTCAGGTGACGAGTGCTTTTAATTATTTCGTCCATAACCATGTTAAACAATAAGGGGCTAAGGGAATCTCCTTGTCGAATACCACTATTTACAGGAATTTCTTCGGTAGTTGTGCCAATAATTTTGGCTTCTTTATCTGGTAAATATTTTTGATGGTTTTTATGATGTTATGTGGGATTTGCCTGTTGTATAGAAGGTGTACCACGTGTTCCAGTTGTATTCGGTCAAACGCCTTTTCCAGGTCTATAAAACACATAAAGATTGGTTTGTTATACTCGATGGATTTTTAAGTTACTTGTCGCAGGACAAATACTGCATCTGTACAAGATCTTTCTGATCTGAATCCTTGTTGCCCAATGTGGTGAGTTCATTTATTTTATTTGTTATAATCTTTGTTGCTAGCTTTAAGGTTGTAATTAGAAGGTTTATGCCTCGGTAGTTTTCGGGTATCTTTTTGTCTCCTTTTTTGAAAAGTAAGATTGTGGTACTTGGGCGCCATTCGTCCGGAATTTTTTTAAGTAAAAGGATTTTGCGAATTATGGCTGTTAGCTGCTGTTTCAGGCTTCTCCCGCCGTATTTAAGAAGTTCAAGAATTTATTTATTTTGCTAATAACCACAAATTTTGTGAAATAACATGAGACCATAACAAAAACGACCTACGCGACAGTTGTATACGTAGATGTCCAATTAAGGATCAATTAACTTATAGTTCTTTCAAAATCAATTTAAAAATATATAAAAAACATCTCATTAAAAGCCATAAAATCTTGAAAAGAAACCGATCAGCGGCGTATCTATTTTATATTTAAATCAAATATATTTTTAAAAATCACTTATTTATTTATTAAACAACATCGTAAGTGTCGAACGACGTTTCATCTAAATAAACTAAATTTCTATTAATTTCTCTATAACTTAAGATCTTCTTCTTCTTATTTCTTTAATGTAAGCAATTTGCTTGTTTTTCTTCGTATTCTCTGCCGTTCAATTATTAGAAAGGTTGTCGCTCCATCTCTTACGGGGTCTTCCAAAGCTTTGGCGCCCTAAGGGCGACTTGTCTCTAGTTATTTTGACCATTCTGTCGTTATTCATCCGGTCTATGTGTTCGTTCCACTCTCTCTTTCTTCACAGTATCCATTCATTCACATTGTTTATTTTACATGTTCTTCTAATGTCCTCGCTTCTCTCCCTGTCAAAAAGTGTTTTTCCAGCGATCCTGCGCACTATTTTCGGTGGTTTCTAATATTCTCTTTGTGGTCGATGTATCTGGTCTAGTTTCCGCTGTGTATGTTAATATAGGTCGGATGACTGCCTTGTTGATTCGGGATTTGGTCTCGATTCCGAAATATTTGTTTCGGAGGATTGTATCGTTCAAGTAAGCTGAGGTTCGTGCTACTTTTGCCGCTTGGTTTCTTACTTTCCCCTCGATGTCACCGTATCCTGATATTTCTATGCCTAGGTATTTAAATTTCATCTCCTGTTGTATAATTTTATCATCCACAACCAGTTTGCATCTGATAGGTGTTTTTGAAGTGGTCATGCATTTCGTCTTTGCTGCAGATATCTTCATTTTTAGACTTTTTGCCGTTGTGTTAAATTTCAATAGTGATCTCTGTAGGTCATCTTCGTTTTCTGCAATCAGAAAAGCATCATCGGCATAGCATAGGATTTTGACGTCTTTGTTCCCCATTTTATACCCTTTCAGGTTACGATTGCTTTTTATTATTTCGTCCATAACGATGTTGAACAATAAGGGGCTAAGGGAATCTCCTTGTCGAATACCACTATTTACAGGAATTTCTTCGGTAGTTGTGCCATTACTTTTGGCTTGTATTTTGTTTCTCTGGTAAATATTAACTTAAGATCTGTTTTAAATAATTTTGACGAAGTACCTCAATACGAGACGATTCCACTATCGATTCGACTATCTAACTTCTTATACTTAAAACCACATTCTATAAAAATTTGTCGAAGTGTTTTTAATGATTTATATTAAAATCGTAAAATTTTTGCAATTTGTTAATAATATCAAAAGCAAATGGATTTTCTGCTGCCTTATATGATAAATAGGCGCGGACATTGACGGCACACAACGTACTTAAGAGACACGTAACAATACCGATATTGAGGAGTTGTAGTCTCCGGGCACATAGGTTCATGATGCTGATATAGAAGCACAAAACGACTTAGGCAATGCGTTGAACGATACTCGCGGTTCTGAAAGAGAAGAAGATTCAGTCGTTGACAATGCACAAACGGAGTTACCCGTATCTCAGCCTACAAAAAACACCACCATAAGGGAAGTAGCTAACAAACAACCAAAACAAATAAACGATTGAAAAAAGATAACATATGTACCATGTTACAAGAATTAAGGAAACAGCGCGAGAAACGAGCCCAAGTAAGAACAGTAAAATGAGCAAAAGCAGCAGAGCCCAAAGACAAACTTTACCATTTCATGTCCATGTATCAAATCGCAAAGAAAATGTCTCCAATGTATCAACATTGTTCAATACCAGCTGTTTTCAACGCTGTGTCATAGGTAAAAGATCAGAGTTTACAAATAAATGTTCATACATCTCAACAGACTAACACTTCAAAGAAAAACGCTAGGGCTTTTATCAAATTGGAATGAAAATTTATAAAAAAAATTTATTTTATTTTCTGCGATAGCTTCATTAATTGTTACTTTGAAAAAATGTTTACATTTATTATTTTTTAATTTTCCTTTGCAAATATTACATGGTATTACAAAACCTCCCACAAGACAATGCGCATATAGACTAGAATAACAGAACTGTGGTAAAAGTACTAAAACATATGGGCATTCAACCATAAAAAATATAATCAAACACCCATTTCTGGAAATGGCAACTAATTATATAAATGCAGAAATATTTTTTTTTTATGAAAAGGGTAGACCTATCGTGTGGGCCGCGGACGGCCCGCACTGCGACTATTAGAAGGGGAAGGGATTATAGAAAGGAAATGATTGTGGACACGCTTTTTAAAAAGTTGCAAGTCATAGTTCTCTGAAAAAACTGATTTTGGAAGCTTATTCCATTCCATAGCAGCCCTGTAAAAGCAGGATTCTTGATGGAGATTGGTCCTTGTAGTGTCAAGCTTGAGAGTAAATGTGTGAGACTGATCGTCGTGCCGAGTTCTTCGGCCGAATGTGGCCAATGGTGGTACAAGAGTTTTTATTTCTCTGGAGCATCTGCTATGGAAATATCTGTAGAGCAATGACTGGTCTGCAACTCTTCTTCTATGTTCTAGAGGGTGAAGGGTATCTGTGAGAGTTGAGCTGTTTATCAAGCGAATGGCTCTTTTCTGAATGGAATCTAGAAGACGAAGAGAATGCCTTGGTGCTGAACCCCAAATATGCGAGCAATACTCCAGTAGAGGTCGGATTTGAGCCTTGTACGTCGTCAACAGTTGATCAGGAGTGAAAAACTTTCTGGCTTTCCACAGAAAACCTAGCATCTGGCTTGACGACTATGCGATGTTAGCAACATGGTCATTCCAAGACATATTATTGGACACCGTGACTCCAAAAATCGAGATGGAGGGACTTGGTTCAAGGGTATTTCCGGACAATGTGATGGCATGATTTGAGGAATTCACTTTCTTGGAAAACGTGGCACTTTGTGATATTTGGGCGTTGAACTAAACAAGATTGTTGGTTTCCCACTCGACGATTGCTTTAAGATCTCTATTGATGGAATCAACCTGTTCCTGCCAGAGTCTATTTGTATCATTCACCGAAAGTGATCGATAGGATGTGAAAGTTGAGACAAGTGTGCTATCGTCTGCGAAACTGTAAATGGGGTTCGTGGTGATTTTCAAGAGGTCGTTGATGTGTAAAAGAAATAAGGGGGGGACAGGATGGAACGCTGGGGGACCCCGGCATTGGTTTTAAACGCATCAGAAGAAATACCGTCAACTGCCACATGTAAGGAGCGATCTTGCATGAAGCTCAAGAGCCATTGACGCAGTTTGGTTGGGAAACCGTAGGCAGATAATTTACTTAACAATGCCTGGTGCCAAACGCGGTCAAAGGCTTTAGATATATTTAAGGCTATTGAACGAGATTCACCAAACTTTTCAATAGTGTTTGTCCAGAGCTGAGTGACATAAGCCAGCAAATCTTCAGTAGACCGAAGCTGTCGAAATCCATATTGTCTGTCATGAATTATCTCAAATATCCTTTGAGACAAACTATGAGGTTTACGCAAGAGGAAATAATGTTAAATTCACCTGGTACACAGATGGATCAAAAACCAGCGAAGGGACTGGCTCAGGCGTCTACTCTTCAAAACCCAAATATGAGCAAACAAACTCAACTCAACTCAACACAAACTGAAGTACATGCCATAAACGCTTGTCTGTTAAAAATCTGAGACGAGGATATAAAAAGAAAACGATTCACATCAAATCAGATAGACAAGCGGCACTCAAAGCTTTGGCATCACGGAAAATAGACTCAAAACAAACCTTGGCTATTAATAACAAGGTTACCTTGTCGTGGGTGCCAGTGCATAAAGGGGTTTCTGGTAACGAAGAAACGGACAAACTAGCTAGGCGGGGCCCTGAAACACCGTTTATTGGGCCAGAGCCAATAATGGGAATACCCAAGGCCAGCGTTAAAGCAGCGATCAAAGGCTGGATCCACTCTTAGCATCAGCTGAAGTGGGCACAGACAGAGGGAGCTAGGAACAGCAAACTAATGCTGAAAGAACCCTCACCCAAGCAGACAGGAAAGCTGCTCTCGCTAAGTAGGGAAAAACTTAGAACAGTTGTAGGGCTTTGTACCGGACACTGGTCTTTAAGGAAATATCTGAAAAATATAGGTGTGTTTAACACAGAACCTATATGCAGATTATGTAATGAGGAGGAGGAAACAGCCACTTATATTATCTTCGAATGTGAAGCCACTGCCCAATGAAGGTACTACCTGGGTTGTATACAAAACCAAGGGAGTGATCCACCTGGGACAATCGCAGTACATGAGCTTCTACTCGTTAACAGGAGAATTGAAGAAATGGGACTAAACTTATGAGCTGGAAAGGTACAAAAAGCGGAAAATGCTGAAGTGCCTAGGGAAAAATTAAACCTCTTCAAAAACTCCTATTTACTCATTCATTTATTTCTACATTCATTACATGGTATTAAATTATTTAAATATTTAGTACGTATCTAGTTTAAGCTTTATTCATTATAGCTTGAGCAGATAAATAATAAACAATTCTATTAACAAGTGTTGTTCGCCACGGTATTTTCTATCTTAATTAATTAAACAGTTGAACAAATCCAATAAAGCCAACATTGGACCAGTTTAAATGTTTCTGTCGAAAAGTAAAAACGACAACATTATTCATAAATGAAAGAGAGCTTAGTTGTAGATAGTCGAGTTTAACTTTGCGCGAATAATTACTTTTTGTCATAAACGAGGCTCGAAAAGTCCTTCCAATTACGGAAAATTTTCCTTAGCGAATTTTCTAAGGTGAACATGAAATTTAATATTTCTTAGATGAAGGGTAAATTTAATAGTAGTGCTTTATTTTGTTTTATACAGTTTTAAGAAATATAATAGCAATGTTACAACCTTCAACATAGACATGGAAAATGTTTGCTTTTTTTTTTTTTTTTTTTTTTTTTTATCTATCGTGTGGGCCGCGGACGGCCCGAACTGCGGCTATTAGAAGGGGAAGGGATTATAGAAAGAAAATGATCGTGGAAACGCTTTTTAAAAAGTTGCAGGTCATAGTTCTCTGGAAAAACTGATTTTGCAAGCTTATTCCATTCCGTAGCAGCCCTGTAAAAGAAGGATTCTTGATGAAGATTGGTCCTTGTAGTGTCCAATCTTGAGAGTAAATGGGTGAGACTGATCAGCGTGCCGAGTTCTTCGGCCGAATGTGGCCAATGGTGGTACAAGAGTTCTTATTTCTTTGAAGCATCTGCCATAAAATATCTGTAGAGCAATGACTGGTCTGCAACTCTTCTTTTATGTTTTAGAGGTTGAAGGGTATCTGTGAGAGTTGAGCTGTTTATCAAGCGAATGGCTCTTTTTTGAATGGAATCTAGAAGAAGAAGAGAATGCGTTGGTGCTGAACCCCAAATGTGCGAGCAATACTCCAGTAGAGGTCGGATTTGAGCCTTGTACGTCGTCAACAGTTGATCAGGATCATTGAAATAGAGGATAATATGGTTTTTCGCATTTTGACTGATAATGTGCTGTTTTACTAAATTCAAAATCGTTTAATAAAGTGGCATTTTATCACATAGAACTGTCACTTTCCTGCATAGTACGGTCACTGTCAATAAAAAACAGTTTGACAGAAAATTGTTTATTTATTATTGGAAACATTGTTATATACAGGCTGATTCTTTGGGAGTTCCAATCGTACGTTTTAGGAAAACTTTGACATAATTAAAATCTGAAAATTTAAGGTGAAAGGTTTTCAGATATGCCGAATTGATCTAAAATATTTGGATCCTCCAACTACTTTCAGCTATACCGAAAGTAGACTATAAGTTATCTATTTTAAATAAAACACCATGTATATTATTACGTATTTTAATAAAGCTACTTTTGGAGATTCTCTCAATACAGGGTTTTGCTACCTTACACTGACTGTTTTACGAGATACGACCATTTTTATCACGAAAAAGTGTCCGATTTGACACCCTGTTTCATTATAATTATTGAAAATTTAAAAAAAAAATTGCATTATGTTTTTCTAGTATTGTGTGTATACACACACACACAAAAACACACACACACACACACACAAACACACACATACACACACTCACACACACACACACACACTCACACACACACACACACACTCACACTCACACACACTCACACACACACACACACACACACACACACACAAACACACACACACACACACACACACACACACTCACACACACTCTCACACACTCACACTCACACACACACACACACACACAAACACACAGACTCTCAAACAAAACACACACTCTCAAACAAAAACACACACTCTCAAACAAAAACACACACTCTCAAACAAAAACACACACACACACAAGCACAAACACACACAAACACACACACAAACACACACACACAAACACACACACACACACACAAACACACACACATACACACACACAAACATCCAAAACATTTACAACAGGAAAAGTAAGACGTAACTTCGGGGCTTCTCACTGGACACTGCCCTCTGAGGTATCACCTTAAAAAGATGGGCAAAACAGAGAGTGATCGTTGCCACTACTATGAGAACTTCGCTGAAACTGCACAACATTTGCTTTGCGAATGCCCAGCGCTTTTCTGAAAGAGGCTTAAGTTTTTTGGAATGGGCCTTTCTAAAGCCCTTCGACGTCAGAAACTTAGCCCCCAGGAAACTAATAAACTTTGTTCGAAGTTTTGGAATCCCGGGCCTCGAACAGATTAAGGGTTATGCACAAAAGATCTGATAGGTCGAGGTACTTGAGAGGTTGCATAGCCTTCACGACCTCCCCACAATCTACAATCAACAAGACGTAACTTAATTAATTTTTATTAAACTCAAACTGCTTCTTTTTAAAGCTGAAATAAAAACTCGTATTTTAGTTTTATATTCCAAAGCTTTAGCTTTTGTGAACATAGCAGGTACAGAAATATTATGTGACATGATTTATAATGTTAATTATTTGATTCGTATACTGGATAATTCAATTTCTCTAGTTTGCAATACAACCTCGATGTCGATAAAGGTTTAATTGCCAGTTAGAAAGGAACATTGATGGGAGAAATTGAGTATACGCGCAAATTTTGTATTTGGTTTAATTAAAGAACTACTTGAGACATCATTATTTTCATTAAACTTTGTTTTGACTTTGTCACGATCATTATTTCGCAATTAGATAATTACAATCTCTATACAATCTTACACTTTTTAAATAACTGACTTCAAAAACTTAACTTTCACGACGGCTGTCTTTTTAAATACTCGCAATTTATTACTCGAAAGAGCGAGATAATTCTCTTTCGTTATTCTTTCGTTATTAACTTTTCTAGGCGCCTTTAATCACGCTGCGGCCATAAATCATTTGCTATATGGGGCATTTTTAAGGCCGCTAAAGAGATAGGGGTGTAAGGGGCGAAGTGTGAAATAAACAGACAACAGTCCAAATGTTAATCACACCTGCGCGTTCGATGACTGTGGTCATCCGGTGCACCCTGCTAGATAACTGACTTGGTTCTGGCGACCGAATGATTGCCAGAAAAAGAAATCTCCCATTTACTGGCCAACTGCTTCGGGTGGAAGAGCTGGTAAATGTAAGGGCATTTTTTTGGCCTGAAACTGAGAAATTAATCTTGAAGGCGGAGGAAACAAGAAATGGTCAACGGCATAAGGATGCAAAAGGCAATGGGAAACCACTGCATTAAAGGCTTATTTAATTATCCAAAATGGAAAAAGCAAATTTAAAAAAAGCCTTTAGTCCGGGGCACTCCTTCAGTGGGGAGAGGGTGCGAAGAATCCACCAGTACACAAAATTTAAAATATACAATATACAAAATCGCTACATGGAACGTACGTAGTTTTTACACAGCTGGAAAACTGACCAACGTGGACATGGAAATGAATGGGCTACAAATAGAAATTCATGGCCTAAGTGAGACGCGATAACCCGGAGCCGGGAAAATAAAAACAGAACATGGAGTCCTCTACTACTCAGGTAATAACGACCCTAACCACTAAAATGGCGTTGTCATGCTCATACCCTCCAGAATTAAGAAATCGGTTACCCATTTTCTTTTCATCTCGGATCACTTAATGGTTTTAAAGATCAATACCTCTATCAATACCTTCGTAGACTAATCGAAAGCGTATGATAACGTACAATGGATTAAACTATGGGATGTTCTGCATGTCATGGGGGGTTACCGCTCATCTAATATCAATTACTAAACAACTTTATGAAAGCAACACAGCTCACGTGCGAATTTTGTCAGCCGAAACATAAACGGAAAAAGGAGTTTGTCAGGGCTGTATACTATCCCCTATGCTCTTTAACGCTTACTCTGAATTCATCATGCGAAAACTGGACAACTGAAAGGGAGGTATAACTATTGGTGAAACTAGGATGTCCAACTTAAGATTCGCCGACGACACAGCTCTCCTAGCAACCACAGAGGTGGAACTATTGGCTCTCCTTAATACCCTAGAACAAACTAGCGAGGCTTACGGCCTTAAAGTCAACTACAGCAAGACCAAAGTGATGATTATAGACAGAGAACATAACAACCATCCTTAAAAATCCCAAGTTGGAAGCTGTCAAGTGGTGCAGAACTTTGTATACATCGGATCTTTAATCGAAAACAAAGGCAGCAGCGAAAAAGAAATCCGCCGGCGCATTCAACAGGCACGACTAGCCATGGCAAAACTTAATCGAATATGGCATGACTCTAACATCACCAAAACAACTAAAATATCTCTGGTCCGATCCCTGGTTTTTTTCCATCCTTCTGTCAGAGACGTCAGAGACGTGGACGACCAAACCGGCCATCGTATAAATGCCTTCGAGATGTGGTGCTGCGGATTCCGTGGACGGCACATAGAACGAACGTCTCAGTTTTAAATGAGATTGGTAATCCAAGGCGCCTGTCCTCCATGGTATTAAAGCGTGCCCTGACATTTTTTGGACACATTCACAGGAATGACAACATGGAGAAACTAGTTGTGCAGGAACATACCCCCACTGGTCGACGACGTGGTCGATCTCCTACACGCTGGGTGGATCTCACAAAGATGTGTCTTGATCTAAACGTCAGCGGGGCTTCCGAACTAACTTCTAATCGGATGAGATAGCGAAAGACCGTTAGGAGAGCAAACGACAAACTATATATTAGTAATGCCTCGGCCGAAACCAGCAAAAACTGACAATAAAATGAGTTCACAACACATCTGACAAAGATGTTATGACTGTGATGATGACCTCTCGTAGAGTAATGAACATTGTACAGGTATATGCTCCGATAAAGAAAATAACACGGTCAAGGAGTTTTACATCGAATTAGAAGGGGTTATAACATTGACAAAGAAAGGTGATATAACAGTCGTTATGGGTGATTTTAACGCCAAGGTTGTAGCTGGAGCAGCGGGAAATGTTCTCGGAAACTTTGGTCTCGGGGACAGGAACAACTAAGGGGATCGTCTGGTGCAATTCCCAACGAAACAGCAACTATCTGTGGTGAACACATTTTTTTCATTACAACCTCGCCGCCTGTATACGTGGAAGTAAAGAACATCGAGTCAAAAATCAGATCGACTACATATTAAGGAGATTTGAAGATTAAAGAAAAAATGCAGCCAAGTTTTTAAAAAACAAATATAAGCCTTTAAGCTTGGTTGTTAAAGTTTTTTATATTAAATTATAATTTTTCACTGATAAAAGTCATTGGAAAAATTAAAAAAAAAATTCGCTTCTTATGAGAAATCATGAGTTTTTGATATTAAAATAAACAAAAACATTGTAAATAGTGCAAAATTCGATGAAAAAAAATACGTGGGTGTAGAAAATTTAATAAAGAGTTTGGGTGCTTAAAAAGTATTACGACTGTCTAGTTTTTTAAATATTTTATTTTTAACGATGAAAAAATTTGATTTAGGGCGTAAGTGAGCGTCAAAGAAGAATGCAGACTACTTAAATCCCAAATCATCCAATATCTTCTTTTTCTTTTAGGTGCCAAGACCGTTTAACGATCGTTGGCGATCATTCTGGCTATCATGTTTGCACTCATTATTTTGTTAGTAGCCGCTCGGAAAAGTTGTATAGTGGTGATACCAAACCACTCTCAGATTTTTGAGCCAGGAAGTTTTTCGTCTGCCGCGGCGTCTCTTACTATTAATCTTACCCCGTATTATAAGATGTAGAATGTCATACTTTTCTGGGTGTCTCATGATATGTCCGAAATATTCAAGTTTTTGTTGTTTTACAATATTGACCACTTCTGTATCTTTCAAGCAACTCCTCGTTTGTGAACTTTTCCACCCAACTTACTCTTAACATTCTCCTGTACAACCATATCTCGAAAGCTTGTAGGCGTTTGAGCGTGGCTTCTGTTAGTGACCAGCTCTCGACTCCATACAAAAGAACTGGAAAGACATATGCTCTAATCATCCTCATTCGCAGGGCAATCGATAGATCGTGACTGGTAAAAAGTTTTTTCATGCGAATAAATGTTGCCCGGGCACACTCAATACGTATTTTGATTTCATCTGATGGATCCCAGTCCTTGTTTATCCTGCAACCAAGGTAGTTTGCATTTGAGTCTTTGTCTAATTGTGTTCCGTTGACACCCAATGTAAATACTGTTATTATTACAATATTAAAAAAGAAAAAATTGACACTGCTGCCACACTTGTAAAAATGTAATGTAAGATATGATCTAAAAAGTATAAAAGTTGCAAATTTTGAAATCATTATTTTTATTAGTGAAAAGAGTTTTCCCTGATTAGTTGTGTTCTAGTTTGTATTTTAATAATTGGGACTTGATATTTATGAGTTTTTGCCACAACATTCTAACAAATACACATAACCTATGTGTTGTGCACTAAACAAGAAATAGTTATTAGTGAAAGTGAAAAGTTAATAAATATAGTATATTGTAAGTAATAATATATAACGTTATATATAAAGTTAATATAATTTCTGTAATAAATAAAATAAGCTATAATATTTTTGTTTTAATTTTTAATTATAATTCTTTAACACTTTCGCTATCATACAAAGATGATAAATGTTGTAAAACTTTTTCTTAATCAATGTTGCCCTACCATCTACATCATTTTTTAATAATAAAATAGTTTTTTAAACGTTTGAGGTTATGTTATCAGCTGTCAGAAGCTGCTAATAAAAGTAACTATTTGCGCTGTTGCCACGTTTTTTTACAACTACACCCATAAATTCGGACTCAATTTTCATCATATTATTTAAATAAAAACCATATATTTTATTAAATCATGATTAAATAATGATTTGTCAATAAATTTTATAATGATTTTGTTGTAAAAGTGTCTGTCAATTTTTATTGGAAAAATCAGTATATTTTTTATTTAAAGTTGGCAGCGCTGATTATTTAATAAGTTCAGCATAGGCCCCCTCGCGATCCGCTTGATCACCCCGATCTGACCAACGAACCTTCTTAATAAATACAATATTCCAGAATTCGGTCAGAATAGCAAAAACACATCCTGGAGCGGATGTAAACAGCGACCACAATCTAGTTGTAATGGAAATCAAGATGCTTCGATTCAAACATGTTAACCGTCCTAAACCAGCAAAACGTATAGACATAACAAAACTCAAAAACCCGTCGAAGAAAACACAAGCCGCGCAAAGTCTTGAGGAAAGAATACAGAAGATCGAGCCGAGCACAATAATCGAGGAGAAATAGATGGAGATGAAAACCGCACTACTAGAAACACAAACAAAAGATATTGGTTTCCAAAAACAAACGGAATAACAACCCTAGATGACAGACGAGATTTTAAAAATGATGGCAAAGCGGAGAGAGCACGAAACAAAAATCAAGGCTAAATACAGAGAGCTAAACAAAATTATTCGTAAAAAATGCAGAGAAGCAAAAGAACACTGGCTGGGTAAAAGGTTCTGTGAAATAGAACAACTACAGCAAAAACACGACCTACAACACGTACATAAAAATCAATGAAATGACAGGCAGTAATCGCAAAAAGGCCAGCGAAATACTAAAAGACAATAAAAACATAATACTCGTGGGACCTGACGAAAAATTGAATTGTTGGAAAGAGTATGTTAGTGACGAACGACCAGTACAACCCCTCCAAGTAAGTGAGATCAACGGGACGAGTCCCAACATCACTAAGGAAGAGGTGATACACGCCATCCTAATACAGAAGGATGAAAAAGCTGTGTGGCGCTATAAGGTACACGCTAAAACCTTAAAACTCTTAATTCACGAAATCGGTATAGGGTTAAGCCGCCTAACAGACCTGTTCAACGATATTTATGGAACTGAAAAATTACCATTGAAATGGCTAAGGTCAACGTTTGTCACTTCACTCAAACAACCTAACGCGTCCCAATGCGATGATTACCCAACCAAACTGCGCCAATGGCTCTTGAGCTTTATGCAAGATCGCTCCTTACATGTGGCAGTTGACGGTATTTCTTCTGATGCGTTGAAAACCAATTCCGGGGCTCCCCAGGGTTCCATCCTGTCCCCCACCCTATTTATTTTACACATCAACGACCTCTTGAAAACCACCACGAATCCCATTTACAGTTTTGCAGACGACAGCACACTTCTCAGCTTTCACATCCTATTGATCACTTTCGGTGAATGATACAAATAGACTCAGACAGGAACATGTTGATTCCATCAATAGAGATCTTAAAGCAATCGTCGAGTGGGGAACCAACAATCTTGTTCAGTTCAACGCCCAGAAAACACAAAGCGCCACGTTTTCCAAAAAAGTGAATTCTTCAAATCATTCCATCACAATGTCCTGAAATAACTTTAAATCAAGTCCTTCTATCTCGATTTTGGGAGTAACGGTGTCTAATAATATGTCTTGGCATGACCATGTTGCTAACATCGCAAAGTCGGCAAGCCAAAGGCTAGGTTTTCTGTGGAAAGCCAGAAAGTTTTTTACTCCTGATCAACTGTTGACGACGTACAAGGCCCAAATCCGACCTCTACTGGAGTATTGCTCGCACATTTGGGGTTCAGCACCAAGGCATTCTCTTCGTCTTCTAGATTCCATTCAGAGCCATTCTCTCTCAGA
Organism: Agelastica alni; assembly: GCA_950111635.1. Taxonomy (NCBI): domain Eukaryota; kingdom Metazoa; phylum Arthropoda; class Insecta; order Coleoptera; family Chrysomelidae; genus Agelastica; species Agelastica alni. Next base: position 6,781,691 of record OX467716.1, on the reverse strand, counting down.
GATACCCTTCACCCTCTAGAACATAGAAGAAGAGTTGCAGACCAGTCATTGCTCTACAGATATTTTCATGGCAGATGCTCCAGAGAAATAAAAACTCTTGTACCACCATTGGCCACATCCGGCCGAAGAACTCGACACGCTGATCAGTCTCACCCATTTACTCTCAAGAGTGACACTACTAGGACCAATATTCATCAATAATCCTTTTTTTACAGGGCTGCTACGGAATGGAATTAGCTTCCAAAATCAGTTTTTCCAAAGAACTATGACCTGCAACTTTTTAAAAAGCGTCGATTCTGGTGACCTTGAAATGTGGAAATATGTCAAAATTTGGAATTCGCAAAATCGGACCGATTACAATAACTTCCACTGGAAAGTTAATATATACTTTTTTTTTAAATTATCAAGGTACAGTGTAACAGAAGTAGCTTGGCGGGCGACTATCCTCTAAAATAACAAATATTCAGCTGAATATACTTCACATTCGTAAACTTCTTACTCCGATTGTACTTGAGACTCACGATTACTGAAAATTTCGTCGTCGCCGATCGGATCGTTATTCGAATGTTTTCGTTGTGCGCAGATTTTGTGATCTCTACTTCTGTTGCACTGTACATATTTAAACCATTGCAGAAATAATCATTAAAATTATTTTTGATCCATTTTCTTATAAATTTTTTTAACGATGTTAAGTATTTATTGTGTTTTTAAATAAAAGTGAAAATGTGCAGAACACGTAAAAAAAAACCAGCCTTATTTTAAGCAAGATTCATTCATGTGTATTATGTTCGAAATGAAAATATTCATATTCGTATATGTCTAAGGTCGTATAAGAAAAGAACTTGTGACTTTATTAAATAACTTTGCTTATAACTCAAACCTCAAAAATTTGGATGCAGAAATATCTTTTGTAAATTTAAAGTTCCCCAAAAAAGTAATAAAAGTTTATGCACACGTAGTAACGCTAAAACATAAAAGAAACGTTTTTGATGTTCTTTCTGTTTTATAAATGCAGGTTATAAATTACTTGAAATCCTTTTATGTAAAACTCCTTATTGTCAATACACAGTGCTTATATTTCAAAACCAGCCAATCCAAATAACTTGATTTTGCGTAAATGTAAGAAAAACAAAATAAATATCGAATTTTAAATCAAGGGGGAGTTTTAAAAATGTTATTCTGCTGTTTCCAAGTGGCACCCATTTAACATCCCCCATCACTTTTTTAAAATGTTAAATAGCAACTCCTACCTTGTGATACATTAAATAAGAAATGCAAACAATAATTTATTCTGTCGATTAATTTTGCTGATTACAACAAATTTTGTGAAATAACTTTAGACATTAACAAAAACGACATACGCCTCTGTTGGATGGGTGGATGTCTTATTAGGGATCAATTAACTAAATTCTGAATACATGTCACCTTTTTGACATTATTTGTCGTTTTTTTCTTTGTTTCTAAAATATTTGTAGTATATCTATTTAGTTAAATTAGCCATTATTTGTAGCTGAAGCATCTCAAATTATTTTAAAACGGTGTATTCTCTGCAAGAACGAATAAAAATAATATTTATTTACTCCAGATTTTAATAAAGGGCATCCTGTTAAAAACATAGGCCATCAGACTATCATAGAGTTTCTAGTTTCTGTTGTAATTTCGATATGTTTAATGTTATTTGGAAAGTAAATCGATAGAATAAATTTAAAGCAATCGTCGAGAGGGGAACCAACAATCTTGCTCAGTTCATCGCCCAAAAAGCACAAAGTGCCACGTTTTCCAAGAAAGTGAATTCCTCAAATCATCCCATCACAATGTCCGGAAATACCCTTGAACCAAGTCCCTCCATCTCAATTTTGGGAGTCACGGTGTCCAATAATATGTCTTGGCATGACCATGTTGCTAACATCGCAAAGTCGGCAAGCCAGAGGCTAGGTTTTCTGTGGAAAGCCAGAAAGTTTTTTACTCCTGATCAACTGTTGACGACGTACAAGGCTCAAATCCGACCTCTACTGGAGTATTGCTCGCACATTTGGGGTTCAGCACCAAGGCATTCTCTTCTTCTTCTAGATTCCATTCAAAAAAGAGCCATTCGCTTGATAAACAGCTCAACTCTCACAGATACCCTTCAACCTCTAAAACATAAAAGAAGAGTTGCAGACCAGTCATTGCTCTACAGATATTTCTATGGCAAATGCTCCATGGAAATAAAAACTCTTGTACCACCATTGGCCACATTCGGCCGAAGAACTCGGCACGCTGATCAGTCTCACCTATTTACTCTCAAGATTGACACTACTAGGACCAATCTTCATTTTAAAGAAGGACTGAGGGATGTTAAACCTTCCCCTTGTTTTAAAATTCGACCTTTTTTTTGTTTTTCTTACATTTACGCAATATGAAAAGTTGTTTGGACTGGCTGTTTTAAAATAAAAGCACCCTTTGTTTAATTTAACTTTTATGATTTGCCATCGTATAATTTTCCAATATATTGTTTTGTTTAATTAGTTAGGAATTATTACAAAGTCTGGTACGTAACATTGTCGCGGCTGTAACTATTCTAGTCTCGTATTCAAAGATGTTTCTATAGTAACACATTCAAAGTAGGTATACCCTCGTTTTCGCACTGCTGGCGTATCTTGCGGTTTAATATGTTTTTTTCAAATAATACAAGAACAATAGCTATTTGTGTATTAACAGCGCAAAGTGATTTATTGTCGCTCGACAAAGAGAGTTACCGCGCGGCGCGAAGTGGAGCGCGGTAATTTTTAAATAGCGGCAATGACACTTTGTGCTCGAAATACACACAAGATTTTTTCTAAAAATGCAGTTTTTAGACAGAAAAAAAAACACTAAATTGTTTATTCAAAATAAGTAAGTACATAATATTGTATTTTAATTGTAACATTTCATATTTATATTGCATATTTATAAACTGGAGGCAATCCAAAGACGCTTTCTCAAATACCTAAGTTTTAAAGTAGATCGGACTTATCCACTAATTGGCACGGCACACGAGAGTTTACTGTCAAGACATAGCTTTTTCACTCTGGATAGAAGACGAGAATGTTCTAGTGTCATTATGCTACACAAAATAATTAACAATGAAATTAAATGTCAATGCTTACTACATCAGATAAACTATAAAATTCCCCGTCAGGCATCTCGATACACCGACTCATTCTACACTACCACACCACGAACAAATATACTTAAAAACTCTCCTGTTCATACTATGTGTAGCAACTATAACCTTATAAGTGACCAGCTTGATATATTCTATTGTAATTTGAGGCAAATTAAGCGCTATTATTATCAGCAGTAATAATGTTGTGTTAGTCTTAAGCTTTCTACTAATGTTAGTCTGATTTTGTAAATTGTGTATTACTCTTAAGCTTTTTTATTGTTAGTACTATTGTGCAAATGTTTACTTTGTTCCTGTTCTGTAATTGGAAATCTTTTTTTCTGTAGAACAGTGTAAAATAAATAAATAATATTCTTGAAAATAATTACATCAGTTTATCATTCACTATATTGAAATTTAATGTGCAATTATGACAATCTTTGATATTTATTCTCGAACCTGGATATTTTTTCAACATATATTCTTCCGAAGATTGGAAATCTATAGAACGAGATACGTGGATACATGCGGTTTAGAAAATAGTTTTTTGGTGGTTTCAATCTTATTTTTGATTGATTCGTCTATATAACCTTCTGCGACATTACTACTTTTCCATCCACCATGTTTCTTTAGTTGTATTAGATCTCCTCCACCATTCACCAATAAAGTAGCAGATGTTCGTCGAAAACAGTGTCCTGTATATAAAGTATGCTCAGGTAATTCCAAATATTTAGCAATTTTTTTGGGAATTTTCCCGATTGTATTCATACTTACAGCTTGTTTCGTACATCTACCTTTTTGATAACGTTAAAATAGGCGTTAGGGAGTAATATTATTATTTTAACAAAGTTGTCTGATTGCAATGTATTTTTTACAAATTGATAAATAATCCACTGAAAGCTGTCACAAAATGACATTTTTCGTAGAACGTCAACTTTGCGTTAAAATTTGAAAGCGTCAAAGGCTATTTTGCTAAGCAGTTGTATAAAAAATTAATTGTAAATTATTGTTAACACAGAGCAATGTAAAAAAGTCGACATAGATTCAAAAATATGTGTATATATATATGTATATATATATATATATATATATATATATATATATATATATATATAGTGTTATGCACGATTATGTATCAAATGTAATTCAATGCCTGTCGCGGCATATAGCCAGAGGCGTAGTTGTTTTTTGATACATAATCGACCCACATGAACCTATAATATAGGTGACAGACAGTGAAATTAGCTGGTTTTTAAAAAATCAGTTAAACATTTTATATATATATATATATATATATATATATATATATATATATATATATATATATATATATATATATATATATTGTTATGATATGATGTTTTAATAAAAATAATATTTAAATAAAAATTTCATAAATCTGTAAAGAATAAAAATTCAAAAATAGTTGACACTTGAATATTAATTTGGTTATAAAAACATTAAAAGAATTTGATGGATAACTATAAAGAATGACAGATGTGTTCAGGATAAAACAGGGAGTTCAGTTAAAAAAACTTATAAATTATTTTTATCTAAGAGTGTATAAAAATTTAAAAAAGTGTAGAAACGAGTTTCTAAGGTTTTTTGTTGATATAAAAAAAATGAGAATAGTTAGTATGTTAATAATATTAAAGGATAGCAGACGTATTTTTTAAAGACAGTAAGAAAACAGTTTTAAAAAAGAGAGTAGATATTTTTTTGATATAATATATTGTATTGTAAAAGTTGTTAAAAGTGAAGGGCAGTTTCCCGAAAACAGTCAACAAGTTTGGAATTCCTGGTGAGATCATCAGAGCTGGAGGAAGGGTGTCGACCGACAGAAATAAGTAGTGAGTTTGTTTTTTAAAAAAAAAACATTATTATTTGGAAGGGAAAAACATTTATTTAAATATTTTGGACATAAAGTTGATAAATTTAAATTTTGTAAAGTTTATAAATATATAATAATATTATAATGATGCGATTAATGTGACTTTATTATTATGATTTTAATTCTTACTTCTCTGCCCGTTATTAATTTTCTCTTTCTCTCATATATATATATATATATATATATATATATATATATATATATATATATATATATATTTAAATGTTTGTAGCATTAAAATGGGGGATCGTGTAAGAACATAACGCTAAAAAGCTTGGGAATAAAATTACTGATGAGAAAATTAATGTCACTGTTCTAAAAGCGTGGGATGCTTTGTATGACATTTTTAAACTAACTCTGCGTTTCGGAATGAAAGCACTCCACGCTTTTAGAACAGCGACATTAATTTTCTCGTCAGTAATTTTATTCTTACGTTAGGAATTATTTTTTACTTTTTAATTTGATTAACTTTAAAAGCGAGTTTATTAGTTTTTTTAAACTGTAATTTATTTTTCGCTTCTTAGTTCGATTCGAACTAAGAAGAAGCCATAAAAAGATTGAAAAATCGAAAATCACCTGGACCAGATGAAATATATAACGAACTCATAAAATACGCTGGACATACGCTAAACGCAAGGTTATGCTCACTATTTAATAAAATTCTGGTGACAGGGAAAGTACCAAAGGAATGGAAGAGCAGCTATACCATCCCCATTTTCAAGAAAGGAGATAGGAAAACACCAGACAACTATCGAGGAATTACATTACTCAATACAACACTAAAAGTATTAACATCTATTCTAAGAAACCGTATAGAACAACAAATTCCCATACAGGAAGAAGAGCAAGGATTTAGAAAAAATAGAAGCACAACGGACGCAATATTTATGATTAGACAATTGAGCGAAAAAGCAATAGAATATGACAATCCAATGTATCTGTGCTTTGTAGACCTAACCAAAGCATTTGATAAAATTAGAAAAACGGATATACTAAAAATAATGACAAATAATAAAATCCCCTCACAAATAATAAATGTAATCAACGACATAAACACCAACAATACTACCAGAATAATAACGGACAAAGGAACCACAAAATCAATAAACATCAAAGCCGGTGTAAGACAAGGAGATTCGCTTAGCCCTCTACTGTTTAATCTGACAATGGATCAGATAATTGTAACCATAAGAAGAAGGGAAGGTTACAAAATGGGAAATAAAAACATTAATATAATCTGCTACGCCGATGATGCAATTCTAATCGCCAACAATGAAGATAATTTTCAAAAATTATTACACCACTTTAACATAACTGCAAAGAATTTTAACATGGAAATCTCCACCAATAAAACGAAAAGCATGGTAATAGCAAGGGAACCAACAAGATGCAAGCTGGAAATAGAAGGAAAGATCATTGAACAAATAATGAGCTTCAACTATCTAGGAGTAAACATATCTAGTAACCGGGATCTAAAAATGGAAACACAAACACAGACCACAAAAGCAGTACAGGTGGCGGGAGCATTGAGAACAATGGTTTGGAGAAACAGATTCATGAATATCGAAAATAAAACAAGAATTTATAAGGCAATGATAAGACCGATATTAACTTATGCAAATGAAACGCAAACTGAAACCAAAGCCACCAAACACAAAATGCGAGTAACAGAGATGAGAATATTGCGGTCAATTGCAGGAGTAACACTGCGAGACAGAAAGAGAAACGCAGAAATCAGAAAAAAATGTAAGATCGAAGACGTATTAAAATGGATGAAGAAGAGAAAGAAAGGATGGCATGACCATGTTCAACGAATGGACGAGAATAGGCTAGCCAAAATATGTAAGAATGAAAGACCAGCCGAAAAGCGACCACGAGGGAGACCACCAAAAAGGTGGTTTGAAAGTTGGAAATCGTCCTCCACGGAAGATTAGAACAGGCAACAGGACTAAGTCCTAGTCTATAAAAGGAAGAAGAAGAAGAAGTTCGATTTTTTTTACCCACTAAAAAAATTATGTATAAAATGGTAAAAGCACAAAAAAAATGCACCGGTCGGGAATCGAACCCGGGCCGCCCGTGTGGCAGGCGAGCATTCTACCACTGAACCACCGATGCATTTCGTTACGTGACGATTCCTATTAAATCACACTACTCGTAAGACGCGTTAAGGAACTTCTTTCCAATAAATATTTAGCTGCGATTATTTGTTTACGAATTTCTTGCACTTTCCCGATAGTATCTTCTACTTTCATTAACTTTATTCCATAGATTTAAATTGTTTAATTGCGTGGATTTAAATATTTAGATGTTCAATTATAAATAAAGAGCCACTATGTTTTATCAGCGTTTAAATTACTTGCTCATTTAAGATATTTATAGCCGACACGAGAAAAAGTTTATTCGATAAATTTTTCTCTGAAAGTTTTCTCCGAAGACCGCTCGTTTTACCTCATTTTTCCGCAAAAATTTACGATAGTAGGTAATTGGGAGTTAAAAAATCGCTTATCTGTCAGGTATTTTTAAAGATCAAACATATATCAAAAAGTTGAAACGTCTGATTAATTTAACTAAAAACTAATAAGAATAATTAGAATATTTCTTATAATAAGGGAAGAAGAAAAGAAGAAAAACAAATGATGGAAATTTTTTTTTAAGAATACTTGCTTTTACTACGCTTTTTCCTATATAATTTTTGCAGACTATGATGTTGATTTTTAAAAAATCTTGTTATCACATTTTAAATTATTCTCTAAAACACAGTTTAATAAAGTTTCAACTGAGTACTTAATACACTCAATGAGATAGTATTTCACTACGTGAACGCTGGGGCTTTGTTACTTTAAAACAAATTATTAGTTGTTTGGAAATGATTCGGGAATGAATATTTTTTATTGAAATTTAATTAAAGTTCTTCTTCCATTGCCTGTCCGTTACCGGAGGTTGGCGATCATTCTGGCAATCATTATTTTATTAACTGCGTCCCTGAATAAACCCGAGGGGGAGGTTGCAAACCAAGTTCTCAGGTTTTTAAATCACGAGATCCTCCTTCTGCCTGGTCCTTTTTTTCCAGGCGCCTTTCCCTGTAGGATAAGCTGCTCTTTCGCTGTATTCCAATTTCCGATTTTTGACTTTTTTTTTTATGTTCTGGTTCCCACGAAAAGGGATATCCTGTAATGTTCAGAGAACATCGTGGGAACCAAGGAAAAGAAGGTAGGAGTTGGTGTTCTTAAATTTCTGGAGGTTGTATGCCTCGGGGAACACCTCCCTAGGCAATGAGTTCCAAAGCCTCGCAATTCGTTGGATGAATGAGTCTTTGGAAAGTGATGTTCTGCAGGTCTCCAAAGTGACCACGAAGGGGTGTGAAGACTGAACTTGACGGGTTAATCTCGAAGAGACTGCCAAAGGAGGAACGATTGTTGATATTTCAGAAGAGCATCGCCCATGAAAATATCTATAAAATAGAGACAAATCGCCAACTTTTCTACGGTGTTCCAGATAAGTGAGCGAGTTTGTAAGCGAGGCATCACCGACGAGACGAATTGCCCTTTTTTGGACAGAATCCAGTAGCTTCAGGATATGTTTAGGTGCTGCACTCCAAATATGGGAACAGTACTCCAGTACAGGTCGGATCTGTGCCTTATAGATCATAAGCAGCTGACTGGAGGTGAAATAGCTCTTGGCACGAAACAAAAAACCAAGTTTTTGGGATGCACTTTTGGCAATGGACCTCACATGATTTTCTCAGGAAAGGTTATTGCGGATAGTAATACCAAGCATCGATATGGATGACTCAGTGGTATGGTTACTCCTGACAAAGTTATGTTAGGCACAGTGAGATCGGCTTTTCTAGAGATGATCTCCATTTCCTTGTTTAAATTTGTCGAGTATCCTTTGTTTTGTAACATGGGCTTTGTCCAAGGGATTCTTAGTATACGTCGATACAGCCACATCTCAAATGTGTTCAACCTTTTACTGCATCTGTTACAGTCCATGACTCAACTCCATATAGGAGCACAGAAGAAGTCGTATTTTAGTTGTTAAGTTCAGAAAGTGGCATTTAAACAATTTCGACATTTTAAGGAATGCTCTCTCTATTCGACAACGTATTTCGAGAGAATGATACCAACTCTTGTTGAATATAGTTTCCAAATATTTTGTATTTTCCACCTTTTCCATGACTGTATTATTAATAGTAAGCTGCCCGGGTGGTGGTGGATTTTTGCTATTCACCATGTATTTGGTTTTATTCATATTTATATCTATTGCATATTTCTGACTTCATTCAAACTATTACATGCAACGGAAATTTCTTCCTTGGTCAAAATCATCAGGCCAACTCTAGTATTTCGATTAAATTGTTTAGCTGTAGAATGTTTAGTTTTTAGTGGTTTGATAAACAAATATGAAGCTGATAATCGAGTTTTTGAATATTATACATTTGAAAGAGAAGAAAGCATGACAAACTGTAGGGTTTCGATTGAGGGAGAAAGAGTGGAACAAGTTAATGAAATTGTATACTTGGGTTCAAAATTTACTAGAGATGGAAAGTATGACAGTGACATTGAGCGAAGGGTGTTGGCAGGAAAACAAATGAATTTGGCACTGCATAGCTTTATGAATAGCCAGAAAGTGTCAAAAAAGGCACGTCTGGCGGTGCATAGAGGTATGTTGGTTCCTACACTTATGTATGGTAGTAAATGTTGGGTTTGGCAGAAGAAGCATGAAAATAGTATTAATGCTGCGGAGATGAGTAGTCTGAGAAGTATAGCCGGAGTGACTCGGTTGGATAAAGTTAGGAATAGTGAGATAAGAAAACGCTGTGGTGTAAAAGAAGATGTGGTCACAAAGATAGATAAAGGAATGCTTAGATGGTTTGGACATGTAAAAAGGATGGATTAAGGAAGATTGACGAAACAAATTTATAAGGCGAGTGTGAATGGGCAAATCGGTAGAGGTCGACCTCGGAGAACATATCTCGATCAGATCAACATTGTTTTGAAGAAAGGCCAGGTCAAGAGTACCAACAACCGAAGAGCATGTATGAGAGCAATGATGAAAGTAGAGGAAGTAAAAGATGTGTATACGAACCGTAGCAAGTGGAAGGAAGTGGTCTCTGCCTACCCCTATGGGAAAAAGGCATGACTTTATGTATGTATGTACATTTGCTGGTTTTGTTTAAAACGGCGATTTTTCGTTGGTAATAATTATGGTTTTAATTCAATATATTTGTGCACCCTTTGTTTGTAGTTAAGTTGAAAATATAATTGGTGAGTTTTGTTAAATTATTTTAAGTTTTCTTAAAGATGTATTTTAAATTATTTTTAGTTTAGCCCTTAAATTTTTTTTTTAAAAAAGTTACTGTGTTTTTCGGATTGCTCAGAATTCTTAGGAATTGTCGTATCTCGTTTAAAATTATTTAATTAATTATGAAAAATGAAAATTCTCCGTAGGTAATGTCTTGATATATTTTTAATTGTTGTTTTCTTCTTTTGTATAGTTACGAATGAATAACGAGTAAAAGACTAACAAATGTTCCAAAAAAAATAAAAAAATATGATACTCATGAATGAGAGCTAGAGAACTAAAAAGAAATTGACTAAGGCAGCGGTTCTCAAACTTTTGTTATTCACGCTCCCCTGTTTTAATTTAAAAAATGTTGCGCCCCCCAATCCGTAGACCTAGGAATTTGGACTAAAATAGGCAACATTGTCTCGTCGAGAGCGCCAAAGATCCTGTCGGAAAGTTCGCGGCGTTCGTGCCACGTATTCAAGCTTCCTGATCTTTCTCTGAACGCGACTATAAATACAGAAGCGCACATACGGTATTCTCAGTCTCTCAGTGAAGGTGTTTTAACACTAAGCAAGCATTATTGTGAAGTGTGAGTGTATAAGTAGATGTAGTATGGATAAATTTTTAAAAAGAAAACTTGAGGATGACGGGGCTTGTACATCGACAGGTTCAGGTGGAAATCGTCCGAAATCTAAAACAAGAAAATATGACCCATCATACCTAAATTTGGGCTTTACTAGCCTTGAAGTAGGTGGCGAAGAAAAACCACAATGCGTTATCTGTTTAAAAGTATTGGCTCAGATAGCATGAAACCAAATAAATTACAGAGGCATCTAGAAACGCTGCACAGAGAATATGTCAATAAACCGCGAGATTTTTTTGTGGAGAAACTCAGATTGTTTAAAAAACAAAAATCTCGCTTCCATAGAGTACTGGCAGTAAATGAGAAGGCTCTTTTGGCATCATATAAAGTGGCATACAAAGTAGCTAAATGCAAAAAACCGCACACTATTGCAGAGCAACTTATTTTACCCGCTTGCAAAGACATTGTAGAAATAATGTTTGGTGAAAATTTTACTTCACAACTTAACAATATTCCTCTGTCAAATGATACAATCTGTCGACGAATTAACGATATATCAGGTGATATGCAGCAGCAGCTTTTTTTTTTTTTTTTTTTATGTTCTGGTTCCCACGAAAAGGGAGCTTGAATCTGAGCTTACTGGAAACTTGTTTGCTATACAACTTGACGAAGCAACTGACTCTAGTAATGATTCCCATTTGATTTGCTACATTAGATTCTGTCAATGTTCTAAAATATGTGAAGATTTATTGTTTTGTAAACAGATTAAAGGAAGAACTACAGCCACCGAGTTGTTCAAGATTACAAATGATTCTATTACTAAAATGAATTTGCAATGGAAAAATTGTGTCGCGATTTGCACCGATGGAGCTCAAGCCATGTCTGGTAAATACAACAGTTTACAAGCGCTAGTAAAAAAGGAATCCTCAGAAATTATCTGGACGCACTGCATGATACATCGGGAAGCGTTAGCATCAAAATCTAAGCTAAGCCCTGGACGAAACATGATTTTGACAGTAGTTATTGAAGTTGTTAACTTTATAAAAACCAGACCACTAAAAACAAGGATGTTCTCTGTTCTGTGTGAAGATATGGGAGCTGAGCATCAATCTTTGTTGTTTTATTCCTCATCCAGATGGTTGTCACGCGGTAAGAGTGTCTTTGAATTAAGAAGGGAAATAGCGATATTTTTAAGCGAGGAAGGTCACAAGCATTCAACAGATCTTTTCGACAAATTATTTTTACTGAAGCTTTCTAATTTAGTAGATATTTTTGAAAAACTTAATATACTTAATCTTCAGCTGCAAGGAAAAGACGTAAATATATTTGATTTAAGTCAAAAGATTGATGCTTTTTGTAAGAAATTGCAGTTATGGCATAACAAATTGAAAGAAAACAGTTTGGAAATGTTTCCCACATTTTGCGATTTTGTGTAAGATTCCCCATTGGAAGATATTCATAAAGCTGTGATGCTAAAAACCATAGGAAGCCATTTAGAAAACTTAACTGAGAATTTCAAGCGATACTTCTTTGCAGAGAAAGATATCAAGTTGTCAGACTGGATCTGGGTTTTAAATCCATTCGAAAATAGACCTGTCGGACTATCACTGCAAGAAGAAGATCAACTGATAGATATTTCAACAAATCCCTTACAAAAATCAAACTTTGTTAACAAATCTTTAACAAACTTCTGGACTGAACTTCCGAACGACTACTCCGTTATAAAAGCCAAAGCGCTTAGAATTCTGTTGCCTTTTCCAACGTCCTACCTTTGTGAAACTGGATTTTCTGCACTTGCTGTCGTGAAATCTAAATACAGAAATAAACTTCAAGTAGAAAATGAACTCAGAGTCGCCATCTCTAACATAGAACCAAATTTAGAGAAGTTGTTCGCCTTAAAACAAGCTCATGTTAGCCATTAGTCCTTAGAATGTTTCTTTGTCATCATTAAGTAAGTAAAATTTCAATAAAGATTTTTTAAAAATCTATCTGTAGCATTTTATGGTTACCATTTTATTTTTAATCTGTACTGCGCCCCCCCCCCCCAATCATGTAAACGCGCCCCCCTTAGGGGGCGCGCCCCACAGTTTGAGAAACGCTGGACTAAGGGATTAGCTACCAACGAAACAACCGCTACTAATACAGAAAGTCCTATTGGTGATACGAGGTGCCACATATGATCTCTATTGATAAGCACTGTTAATTGCTGAGACACACATCTTAGTTATTTTTTTCCGTTTTAGTTCTTTTATGTACATTTGTAACCCTTTTGTATAAATAAAAATTTACTTAATTCAAATTGTTTCGACATATTTTCATTTTTTTTTTTATTAAACTGGTTGATAAATTTTTGCAAACTTTCTTATTTAATTTAAAAAAAGATAAAAACAACATCGGTGCTACTTTAACACGTTACTCTTTTTATAAAAATTTAGCAATTTTTAGTAATCTTATTATTAAAAATTAGTTGGCGCTTAATAGCATTTTAGTTTTAATTAATTAGTTTATTCAGATATTTTTAGATATATATAAAAATAGATAGATCCGCGAACTGATACTCCTGTTGCCTAGAATTGAATTAAATTAAGAAGTCAAGATCAAATTCCTGAGATAGAGTCTGTGAAGTTTTTTTTAATCATTTTTAGTATCGACTTCTCTGCCCTAAAAAAAAATAGGTTTACAAACTGAAATAAAAGAGATAGTGTCTCAGAGTACCACAACACCTAAATCCCGCCCGATTGGGAACTTTGTATCTTCATTGAGCCCATTTTTCTAAAAAAGATAGTCATAATTTCCAGTGACAATTCTCTCAGGCCAGCCAGGGTTGATCATCTTTTTCCCACATTGGATTTACCAATTGGTTTTATACTCCAGTAGAGGTCGGATTTGAGCCTTGTACGACGTCAACAGTTGATCAGGAGTAAAAAACTTTCTAGCTTTCCACAGAAAACCTAGCCTTTGGCTTGCTGACTTTGCGATGTTAGCAACATGGTCATGCCAAGACATATTATTAGACACCGTGACTCCCAAAATCGAGATGAAGGGACTTGATTGAATGATATTTCCGGACATTGCAATGGATTGATTTAAGGAATTCTGGTATTCAATCAGAGTATTGCTCTGAAATAAGTGGTTATATCGACTAGCGAAAATTTCCTTAGATGTTTTTTAAATAATTTGTTTCTTTAAAAACCAAATATTTTATCGAGCACAGTGTAAACTCTTATCTTCGTAGAGGTGTTTATGTTTTATTCTTTTGATCTGGAGTTAAGCTTGACGATCGAGTTTAACAAACGAATATAAAAAATATTATTCTTGAACAGAAGTTATTTGCTCTTGTAGCGGTATTATTGATCTGCAAATGTAATAAAGAAAACTACTACATAGGTAATAAACTCTTTTTTTAAATTAAAATATTCTATATTAATAATTTTTCCAAATGACAAGATTTTTTGGTATTTATAACCGAACTTATAGTAATTCGATAGAAGCAAAAAATTCAAATCGATTTGCTATCGTGTGATAAATGTGTCACTACTGTGTACTTTGCTGCAGAATAACGGCGAACAGCGACGGAAATATATGAATGGTATAAATTTCGTAAACCAATACTAAGCAGATTTAAAGGTGTGTTGGAAAGTACAGTAAAATGTACGATACCATAACCGTACGCTAGAATTTATTAAAACATATCACAGATAAATTATAAAGATGACGATGATAGGGTGAGGAAAACCACTGTGGCAAAATGCACCTGCAGAAATTCCTTAAATCATTCCATCACATCATCATCATCATCATCATTCAGCCCTTTGTGTCCACTGTTGAACATTTTCCATTCCAATCGATTTTGTGCTGTTTGTATTCAGTTGCTGCGAGTCCTTTTAATATCGTCCGACCAACGCGTAGGCGGTCTTCCTCTACTCTGCTTGTCCGTTGTAGGTTACCATTGAAACATAGATATTTTAGTTTAGTACCATTTTTAGATGGTGATTATACACCGGAAATAAAGATCAAACGTGGAGTATGGCAAGTTTGCATTTTATCGCCCTTGCTTTTTAATGTATACTCTGAAAGAATATTTAGGAAAGCACTAACTGATATACAAGCTGGCATTATTATAAATGGCGAACAATCTTCGCTACGCAGACGATACGGTACTGTTGGCCTCCAGTCAGGAAGATTTACAACGGATACTGGATGCGGTCTTCGAAAAATGCGCAATGGCCGGACTCAGATTAAATGCAAAAAAGACCAAAGTATTAGTAATTAGCAAGCTATCTAATATTATAGCTAACAACAGTTGGGGGTGAACTATTGAAGCAAGTAAACCAAATAAAATATCTAGGCAGCGTAATAACTAACAGCGCAGATAGTCAAACTGAAGTGAAATCAAGTATTGAGCAGCATTTAAAAACATGAGTAGGGTCTTGTGCTGTAGAGATCTGAAGTAAACTCTAAGGATCCGACTTCTCAGATGTTATGTCTTTTTCACACTGCTATACGGTATGGAAGCCTGGACTATAAAAAAAACGAAGAAAGACGACTTGAAGCCTTTGACATGTGGGCTTACAGGAAAATATTAAAAGTTTCATGGACGGGAAAGGTATCCAACTTGGTAATACTCCTACGTCTGAATAAACCCACCGAAATTCTTACCACCATCAAAAGAAGGAAACTGCAATATTTCGGGCATGTTATGAGAGGCGAAAAATACCGATTACTGCAGAACATCATGCAGGGAAAAATTTATGGTAAAAGAAAGCCGGGCCGCAGAAAAGCATCATGGCTCAAGAATCTACGTGACTGGTATAAACTCAACTCAAGCTCTCTGTTCAGACTTGCCGTCGACAGAGTAAGGATAGCCTTGTTGGTGACCAACGTTCTAGAAGGACATGGTACTTAAGAAGAACCATTTTTAGGCAATAATAAGCTTTTACGAGTAGTTGGCAGACTTCATTTTACATCATTAAATCTAAATCTGAAACATTCTATATTACTTTATTCAAAACATCCGTTGGACAAATTAATTATCAATTGTTATAACACAGATTTACTTTATGCGGCCCCAAAATTAATGTTATCCACAAAACGTCAAAATTAGCAGACGTAATTAAGCAAAGAAAATAATTAAAACCTGTTAAACATGCTCTAAAATTCAACCCACATTTGCTAATTATCCAATGTCCAATTTACCAGATATTCGAGTTAAACCGTCACTGCCGTTTAAATTTACTGGTATAGATTATGCCGATCCATTTTTTATTAAAAATAAAGAAGGACTAGGTTCCATTTTAACAAAATCAAACATTTGTGTCTTTGTTTGCTTTTCTACAAAGGCCTTGCTCGCGAGCAATTTATCAACAGAATGTTTTTTATCTTGACTTGAACGATTTACATCGACTTTCTGATATTTTTTCAGATAACGGATCCATACTTGCAGGCGCTAAAGATGAATTACATGAATTAGGGCAATTTTTATACAATAATCAATCACAAAAAAAATGATTTTCGATCAAAAAAAAAATTTAACATTAACGGAAAATGTCCCTGTCATAAAATATTTTATTAATCTAAAATAAACCAACCAAGCCGTTAATTACCATTAAAAGCAAGTTTAAATACAAAATAAAAATTAAAATTATTCTCACCAATTATATTATACACTTAGGAACTCCAAATACACAGTATAACTATACTCGACCGTTATCGTTGTCTTACTAAATTCACAAACCGTTCGACTGACACTGCTGTGAGTAAATAAATTTTATCTACATTAATCGATAAAACGTTCGATGGGACGGCTTAATACCAGGACCGGCTTTGAAAAATTGTTAATAACAATAGGAGGAAATATTCCCGTTACACGTTATAAAAAGTGATTATTATAATTTTAATTCCAAAAAGTGCACTTTTGGATATGCGGGAGAAATGTTTTTATTTACCACTTATTAACACTAACAAGAATCAACTGATCGAGATTACGAGATTTTTAAACCTTATTTTTATACATTAGTGTTTTTTATATTAACGACTAAAAGCATGTACTTTATTGCTTAAGTTTCAAGATAACTTAACTTTCACCTTCGAGTGTGAAATATTAACACTTATTACGAGTGAGTAGCATCAACAACTTCTTTTGAGCAAGTACTATTAAACGACTGTTTTCAAACGAAGATTATTTGCATCCAATAAAGCACATGTTTTTTTTTCTTAATATTAGCGATGTTACATGCATATCATTTTAAGATGTAGGGACGCTGAGGCGGCCTTTCATCCCTCTTGACAGTGGTTGCAACGAGCATTACAAAAACCAAAAAGCTTGATTTTTAAAAGCGCACATTAGTTTACGGTAATCAAGGGTTGCAAGTATCTTAATATTAAACACACCCTAAGCTGCTTATAATTTTAATGTGGCGCTGTCTAGATATTTCTTTACCTTTTTGCGACAACACATTTTTATGTTGGCGCCTATCGAGATGGATTACAAACGAATTTCACAACAGGGATTCATTTTTTAGAAAACCCATTTTTCTATTTTTTGTCATTTTCAAGCGAACTATCAAATTTACACTAAAATAAAGCTTATTAATTATCCTACAAATTGAACTGTAATGACTTTTGTCGCAAGAAAATTTTTTCTGTCAATATTTACCTTAAAACATGAACATAATGAAAAAAGTTTCCCATTTGAAAAAAATTTTAAACACAATTATAAAAATGTCATTACTTTTCGCATAATAGTATCTAAGTAGTTTTGTTTTATAAATTTCAGCTCAACAACGTATGCTATTTGGTATTTGCTTGTACATATTATTTAAATTGGTGAAAGTTACAAAAGTCTTAAATGATAGTGTTACAAGTACAGTGCAACAGAAGTAGCTTGGCTGACGACTAGCATCTAAAATAACAAATATTTGGCTGAATATACTTCACATTCGTAAACTTCTTCCTCCGATTGTACTTGAGACTCACGATTACTGAAAATTTCGTCGTCGCCGATCGGATCTTTATTAGAATGTTTTCGTTGCGCGCAGATTTCATGATCTATCGCCCGCCAAGCTACTTCTGTTGCACTGTAACATAAAAAATGACCATTTTTTCTGTCTCATAGACTAAATCTACCGAGTTTTGTGGATACCTAGTTTACTGTTCACTTTAAAGCAGCACTGTTTATATGTGCACAATGGTTTGGTCGAGAAATAAATTTTTTAAATTTAAACAGGATTAGCAAGCATAACATTTATATTGCAAGTATAAGGTTCGTTCAAATTAACTACTAACCCTTGTAGAATGTAGGGTGGGTCGTGAAGGCTATGCTGTCTCTCAAGCGCTTCGACCCAACAGATCTTTTGTGCATCACCCTTAATCTATTCGAGGCCCAGGTTTCCTGGGAGCTAAGTTCCTAAGATCGGAGGGCTTTGGAAAGTCCACTTCCAGAAACTTGAGCCTCTTGCAGAAATTCGCCGGGCATTCGCAAAGCAAATGTTGTACAGTTTTAGCGTTTCAAGTTTCGCAGTAGCGGCAACTATCACTCTCTGTTTTGCCCATCTTTCTCAGGTTATACCTCGGAGGGCAGTCTCCAGTTTAGAGTCTTTCTTGTCCAACTCGAGAAGCTGTTTAGCTTTTCTTGGCGAAAGGCTTTCTAGCCTTTTCGCTTGTCTTTGTCTTGGCACTTTAATATAATATATATAATATAATATAATATAATCGAGTAGCCTAAACGTAATATTAGTTACAAACATAATATAGCAGCTGGGGATACACGTTTATAGAGAAGGAGATGCCACCTAAGCAAGCTTGTGTTGTGGCATCATCGTTCTCATTATATGGATACAATTCGTTTGATGGAAAATGTAGACTAGTTCGTCGAGAGCAAACATGTGTGGCCATTAAATGTTTTCCAGTATAGCATTTAAGCAATCAAAACTATTCTTCATAAAAAATTTCAATTTTGGTTTAATTTTTTTGATACTAGTAATATTCTTCAATTCAGAGGGTAATATCTCTGATTATGACGAAGTCTAACAAAGGGAACATCAATGTTCTGGTTTGTGTTAAGGCGGGTGTTATGCGGGTGTGTTTTAAAATTCAAGGGTGTGTTCATAATCCACAGGAGACAATGATAAATATAAAGCTTCTTCACATTGAAGACATCTGCTTCTTCGTACAATTTCGTGGTGGAGAATCTTTTATTTTTCTTCAATAAGATTTTAAGTAATGTATTTTGGACTGTCTCCAAATTCCACAATGTAGTTTTGAATGTTCCCCCCCAAGCAATAATACTGTAACGAATAATGGATTCTGATAGTGCGCTATAGATCATCATGAGAGTTTTTTTATTCAGAATATTCCTGAGTTGGTAAAATTTGTAAATCAATTTACGAAGTCTTTTTGTAGTGTATGTGATATGCTCGTTCCAGCGCAGAAATTGATCTACCATAACACCCAGGTATTTTATCGATTGAGTTTTAGTTACGAAGGGGCATTGACAATTAGCGGATGCATCACAGTTGACGTTATGGATATGTAGAGTCTGAAGAGTGGGTTGATCTTTGACCGTCGAAGAGAATGCCATGAATTTGGTTTTTTCGATATTGAGGCTTAGTAAACTATTACTGAGCCAGCTAGAAATTAATGCCATTCCCTTTTCAGCTTTATCGTATGTTTCATCCCAGGTGTTACCTACAAAGGACACAGCGGTGTCATCAGCATAAGATATTAAGTTGCCATCGAGTTAATCAATAGAGAAAATACTGTTTATATACAACAAGAAAAGGATATGGCCCAAAACTGTCCCCTGTGGAACTCCCATGGTGACTGGTAATGGATCACTTAAAGAAGTATTCACTTTAACTATCTGCATTCTTTTCGAGAGATAATCTTTCAGTATATCCAATGACACGCCCCTAATTCCATTGCCCTCCAGACGATTGAAAAGTATTTCATGATTGACAGTATCAAAAGCCTTAGCCAGGTCTAAGAATACTGTCAAGCATTTTTGTTGATTTTGAAAACAATCAAATATCGAGTTTGTTAATTGAAATACCGCTGATTTAGTAGAGAGGTTTTTCCTGAATCCAAATTGGTTATCCGACAGAATATTATTTTCAGTACAAAAATGGAGTAGTCTGGAGTAGTCTTTTCAAAAATTTTTGCAAAATTGTTTATTACAGTTATTGGCCTATAATTGGTAGCTTTTTTCTTGTCACCACTTCTAAATATTACTAAACTATTAGCTTGGTAATAAGTTAACATTAAAAATATACTTATATTTTTCAACTTTATATCGTAAAAAAACACAAAAAGAAAAATGTTCTTGTATACTTACACCATATGTAAAACTGAAGTTGCATTCAAGTGATTTAAATTTGGCATTTCTTCGAGCCCGGTGTTTACTATGCGTCTGAAAATAAAATCCACTGTTATTTTAAATTTTTGCGTAATATAA
Source organism: Agelastica alni (assembly GCA_950111635.1). NCBI lineage: Eukaryota > Metazoa > Arthropoda > Insecta > Coleoptera > Chrysomelidae > Agelastica > Agelastica alni. Next base: position 6,761,353 of record OX467716.1, on the reverse strand, counting down.
CAATGTTAAAAATAGTGACTTAACGAAATTGTTAAGAGATGGTAATTACAATAAAATAAAATGCACCAAACATATGAATAAATTAAAGGCTACAAAAAAAATAACTACTTTTACAATCGCGAATGACATTGTTAAAAAATAATTATTTGTTTAATAAAACTATCTACAAAATAGTAATTTACGTAAAAAGTCCGGTAAATACTATTTTTTTGAACGAATAGACAAAAGGAAGAGTGTATTGAGAATTTTGGTAAATCCCGTGCAGTAGCCTTGGATACATCTAAAGACTTTGACCGCGTTTGGCACCAGGCATTGTTAAGCAAATTATCTGCCTACGGTCTCCCAACTAAACTGCGCTTCATGCAAGATCGCTTCTTACATGTGGCAGTTGACGGTATTTCTTCTGATGCGTTAAAAACCAATGCCGGGGTCCTCCAGGGTTCCATTCTGTCCCTCACCCTATTTCTTTTACACATCAACGACCTCTTGAAAACCACCGCGAACCCCATTTACAGTTTCGCAGACGACAGCTCACTTGTCTCAACTTTCACATCCTATCGATCACTTTCGGTTTTGATACAAATAAACTCAGGCAGGAAGAGGTTGATTCCATCAATAGAGATCTTGAAGCAATCGTCGAGTGGGGAACAAACTCTAATAATATATCTTGGCATGACCATGTTACTAACATCGCAAAGTCAGCAAGCCAGAGGCTCCTGATCTCCTGGCACCCACTAGAACATAGAAGAAGAGTTGCAGACCAGATATTACTCTACAGATATTTCCATGGCAGATGCTCCAGAAAAATAAAAACTCTTGTACCACCACTGGCCACATTCGGCCGAAGATCTCGTCTCACCCATTTACTCTCGAGATTAACACTTCAAGGACCAATCTTCCAAAATAACTTTTTACAGAGAACTATGAGACACTCGCCTTATAAATTTATTTCGTCAATCTTCCTTCATCCATCCTTTCTACGTTTCCAAATCATCCTTTATTTATCTTTGTAACCACATCTTCTTTTACACCACAGCGTTCTCTTATCTCACTATTCTTTACATTATCCCTCCGAGTCACACCGGCTATACTTTGCAGACTACTTATCTCCGCAGCATTAATCCTATTTTCATACTTCTTCTGCCAAACCCAACACTTACTACCATACATAAAGTGTAGGAAACAACACACATCTATTCACAGCCAGACGTGCCTTTTTTGACACTTTCTGGCTGCTCATAAAGCTATGCAGTGCTCCATTAATTTGATTTCCTGTCAACACCGTTCACCTAATGTCATTGTCATACTTTCCATCTCTCGTAAACTTTGAACCTAAGTACACAAATTCATTTACTGGTTTCACTCTTTCTCCTTTAATTAAAACTTTATAGTTTGTCGTGCTTTCTTATTTTTCAAAAAGCATTACACTTTCGTTTTGCTTGCATTTACTTTTATCCCTCTGATTTTCAGGGCATCATGCATAACATTAATTATCGCCTGCAACTTCTCAGATGACGCAAATATGACTTAATCATCGGCGTAAAGTACGCACTCTATTTCAAATATTTTAAACAATCGTCTATGTATAAGTTAAACAGCCATGGCGAAGCCACACATCCCTGTCTCACACCTTTTTAGATGTTAAACCAGTCCGTATAAGCTCCGTTTATCCTGACACAATCAGTGGGATCCTCTTAAAGTGATTTCAGTGCTCGTATTAAACTACCGCTCACCCTATACATAGACAATGTCGACCACAATTCACTCCTCACCACTCTGTCTGTAATGAAAAGACCTGATCCATACATCTAAAAAATCGACGGGTCTGAGCGTTTTTCTAAAATGACGAGGTTTCTGCAAATGGCTCTGTTTCGTTTCCGGTTGGCCACCCTGTATTGGCGACCATATTACGGAGCCAAATTCCAGACGAGATCTAACGTAGAGTTATAATGCTGTCTCTGCTACGAGGGCAGTTTGATAAGTCAGTGACTTTTTGAATTTCCCGCACAGTTACTCCAAATGCAACAGTGCTGCCGTCAACTATAATCTATCAGTGGGCAACTTTCTAATTTTGAGCAAGCTACGTCGTGCAGTTGGTGTTTGATAGCCGTTCAAAGCGGACAACCTCGTGAATTTTTACGAAAATGGAAAAAAGTGAATTTCGTGTGCTGATTAAGCATTACTTTTTACGTAAAAAATCCATCACTGAAACTAAGGAAAGACTTGATAAATACTACGGGGACTCGGCACCATCAATTTCAATGGTTATGTAAAAAAATAAAATGTTTATTTGCGGAAAAAAATTTGTTTTATTCAAAAAGTTACTGACTTATCAAACCGCCCTCGTTCTTTTATCTGCGATAAATGGAATCAAGCATCCTTTTGGCTGTGCATTTTATTGTGTCATAGTGGATGGAGAAACTTAATTTTGTTTCAAATATGACACCAAGATTCCTTGTTTGGGTGCTTATTTTGTTAAACTTTATAATCAAAATAAAGCCTTTTACGTGGAAGATTATATTTTATTTTTACAATATTTATTAAAACCCTTTGACTTGTTATTTTTGTTTTAAACAAGTCACTTGGTAACTTTAAACAATTTATATTACTAACAAATATTTACTTCGCAATTATTTCATATTTTAACATATTTAAAGACGAGTTTTATTTTTGTGGTAATCATGTTGAATTACATTATTTTTTAGGGTGTATTGTAAGTATTTACATTTGTTTGTGTTGGAGGAAACATTGTTTTCGGTAAATCAAACATGCAAGATGTCAAGGTCTTTTTGTAAGATTAACCAGTCCTCCTGTGATATAAGGGAATAAAATATTTTTAAACCATCTGCAAAGAGTAAAAATTGGCTTGAGAGACTATTTTCTATGTCATTTATGAAAAGTAAGAATAAAAGAGGTGCTAAGTTGCTTCCTTGAGGGACACCACTGTTTGCAATAAAGTGGAATGATTTGTGACCTTTACAATCTACGAATAGGGTACTTTTTCGGGTCTTTTGATCGTTTGGTTTAAATTATTTATTAATTTTATGCTTTGGTGCATGTCAATTCTAGTAAAATAATATAAAGTTATGGTAGATGGGATTTATATCTAATAGTAATTCATTGTAAATGAATGTAAGTGAAACAACATTTATGTTATATTACCAGAATTAATTGTGTAAATATTAATTTAGTATGTATACAAAATTTAGATGTTATTAAACACAAAATGTTATAAACCAACAATGTTGGCAAAATTATACAATAATTGTTTGATTTTAAATGTATAATAATATTCTACATATACACTGTGCTAATTATAAATAGGCAAAATATTAAAAATATGTTTAAGTAGTCTTACAAATAGTGAGAAGAAAATGAAGGTAACATAAGATTAAAATGAATTATTACACAGGCCAACAAAAAAAATTTTACTTTAATAACTGAGATACTTGAAACATGGTCCATCTTTAGGCAAAGCCTTTACACATTGTTTCAAGAGGCCTAACTTTATATGTAGAACGCGTTTTTTGGATCTACGAGGTTTTTGCGTAGAATGATCTTCTCACCAGGTTTTAAACACTTCCTCACAGGCCAGTTCTTTCTGCACCAATGTTGATCCTTAGCCCTACTGTCACACAAGAAACATGGAAATTTGGTAAAACTACCTTGCTGACCAAAGAGCATGCATTTCATTTATAAATCAGCACAGATCATCCAACCATGAGCAGAATATCCTATTCGATAGTTCTCTGGAAAAACTGATTTTGGAAGCTTATTCCATTCCGTAGCAGCCCTGTAAAAGAAGGATTCTTGATGAAGATTGGTCCTTGTAGTGTCAATCTTGAGAGTAAAAGGGTGAGACTGATCAGCGTGCCGAGTTCTTCGGCCGAATGTGGCCAGTGGTGGTATAAGAGTTTTTATTTCCATGGAGCATTTGCCATAGAAATATCTGTAGAGCAATGACTGGTCTGCAACTCTTCATCTATGTTCTAGAGGGTGAAGGGTATCTGTGAGAGTTGAGCTGTTTATTAAGCGAATGGCTCTTTTCTGAATGGAATCTAGAAGACGAAGAGAATGCCTTGGTGCTAAACCCCAAATGTGCGAGCAATACTCCAGTAGAGGTCGGATTTAAGCCTTGTACGTCGTCAAAAGTTGATCAGGCGTAAAAAACTTTCTGGCTTTAAACAGAAAACCTAGCCTCTGGCTTTCCGACTTTGCGATGTTAGCAACATGGTCATGCCAAGACATATTATTGGACACCGTGACTCCCAAAATTGAGATGGAGGGACTTGGTTCAAGGGTATTTCCGGACATTGTGATGGGATGATTTGAGGAATTCACTTTCTTGGAAAACGTGGCACTTTGTGTTTTTTGGGCGTTAAACTGAACAAGATTGTTGGTTCCCCACTCGACGATTGCTTTAAGATCTCTATTGATGGAATCAACCTCTTCCTGCCTGAGTTTATTTGTATCAAAACCGAAAGTGATCGATAGGATGTGAAAGTTGAGACAAGTGTGCTATCGTCTGCGAAACTGTAAATGGGGTTCGTGGTGGTTTTCAAGAGGTCGTTGATGTGTAAAAGAAATAAGGTGGGGGACAGGATGGAACCCTGGGGGACCCCGGCATTAGTTTTAAACGTATCAGAAGAAATACCGTCAACTGCCACATGTAAGGAGCGATCTTGCATGAAGCTCAAGAGCCATTGGCGCAGTTTGGTTGGGAGACCGTAGGCAGATAATTTACTTAACAATGCCCGGTACCAAACGCGGTCAAAGTTTTCTTTCATATGTACAGAATGACTAACAGGAATAGATGCGTACATGTTGCCATTGTGTAATAAAACAGCCATTAAACTAGTTTTCGATAAAACAATAAACAACCTTCAGTCTTCCTTTTTCTGTTCAATACCAAACTCATTCATCACACCAGGAATGTCTGAGCAGTACACTAAATCATCTTCTTGTTGAAAAAACTTGGAAAATTGCTGCTCTCTCTTCCTGTACACATAAATGCTGGTTCCAACCGCCAACAAGTTCTTTTCTTTTAGTCTAGAGCCAAGCAATTCAGCTTTTTCTTTCGTTTAGCCAATATCCCTCACCAAGTCGTTAAGCTCGATTCGAGTAAACAGTTTAGGCTCTACATTTTCTGCAAAACATTGGAATTCTTCATCATCTTGTTCATCTAACTCTGTAAATCAAAAAATACTTCCGTTCGGTTAGCGCTACAACCCAGGGTGGGTCTTGGCTGACTCTACTACTCTCTTCAATATTCTCGGTCCTCCATCAGGTTTGTGTCGAGAGGAACGTTCATTTTCAGCAGGTCGTTTTGGATGTTGTTTCTCCATCGCATGCGGGGGCGGCCTAAAGGTCTTTTGCCTGCTGGAATCTCTTCCCATATCAGTTTCACCAATCTTTCTTCATGGAGTCGCTGTACGTCTCAGACGTTGAGATTTTATTTCTTGGACGATATCACTGTCATTATATAGTCGTTTGAGTTCATCATTAGTTCTAATTCGATATTGTGTTGAATCTGGACGGCCCACACTGCGACTATTAGAAGGGGAAGGGATTATAGAGAGGAAATGATTGTGGACACGCTTTTTAAAAAGTTGCAGGTCATAGTTCTCTGGACAAACTGATTTTGGAAGCTTATTTCATTCCGTAGCAGCCCTGTAAAAGAAGGATTATTGATGAAGATTGGTCCTTGTAGTGTCAATCTTGAGAGTAAATGGTTGAGACTGATCAGCGTGCCGAGTTCTTCGGCCGAATGTGGCCAGTGGTGGTATAAGAGTTTTTATTTCCATGGAGCATTTGCCATAGAAATATCTGTAGAGCAATGACTGGTCTGCAACTCTTCTTCTATGTTCTAGAAGGTAAAGGATATCTGTAAGAGTTGAGCTGTTTATTAAGCGAATGGCTCTTTTCTGAATGGAATCTAGAAGACGAATAGAATGCCTTGGTGCTGAACCCCAAATGTGCGAGCAATACTCCAGTAGAGGTCGGATTTGAGCCTTGTACGTCGTCAACAGTTGATCAGGAGTAAAAAACTTTCTGGCTTTACACAGAAAACCTAGCCTCTGGCTTGCCGACTTTGCGATGTTAGCAACATGGTCATGCCAAGACATATTATTGGACACCGTGACTCCAAAAATCGAGATGGAGGGACTTGGTTAAAGGGTATTTCAGGACATTGTGATGGGATGATTTGAGGAATTTACTTTCTTGGAAAACGTGGCACTTTTTGTTTTTTGGGTGTTGAACTGAACAAGATTGTTGGTTCCCCACTCTTCTCCTTCTAATGCGTATCCACTAGCGGATGTTTGCGATAACATTTTCCATTGCTTCTCTGTTCCTAGCGACTGTATATCGTGTAGCCCTGTCCACTGTCTGATATTTCGCAGCCAAGACATTTTTTTCCTTCCGATCCCTCTCCTGCCTTCGATCAACAGATGCAAGAATTGATATTTCGTGTTTCGCATTATATGTCCCAAGTATGCCGTTTTTCTTTTCTTAATCAATTCAAACAATTCACGTTGTTCGTTGTAGGGGGGTCGTGAGGACTATGCAGCCTCTCAAGCACCTCGACCTATTAGATCTTTTGTGCATAACCCTTAATCTATAATCTATTCGAGGCCCGGGATTTCAGCTAACCTATATTTCATTAATAGTTTTTGAGGTCGCTGAGTTTGATAGTGACATTCTCAATTTTGATAGCATCACTACGAAAGAAGTGGTAAAGGAATGGAATATAAAAACTATTAAAAACGCCGATATTAGTGTCAAATTTGTAGTTTTCGAGGTCGCTGAGTTTAATAGTGATATTTCCAAAGCAGGCAAGCTATCGTTTGGGCAGGACAACGTCTGCCGGATCTGCTAGTGCTTTATATCACAGTCGCCTTGTAGAACTTGTTCCTACAATGCCCAACAAAAAAACGATTCTATGAAGCTGGCTGCGGGAGAAAGCAATACCGTTCTCCCAAGTTATGGTAAAAGCAGAATTGGAAGCACTAATTAAGCAGCATCGTGATAGATACCAACAACAAATTGTGCATGCAATGGCAGCTATTCAGGATATTACAGTTTAAAGATTTGCACCTTATCATTGAATTTAATCCCATTAAATTAATTTGGGACCAATTTAAGGGGTATGTTGCACGTGAGAATGTCAGTTATAAAATTGGTGATGTTCAGCATTTACTCCAAACCAGTTTGGAACAAATAGGAGCAACACATTGACAGAACGCTATTTCTCAAGTTGTAAAAGAAGATAAGATGTGGAAACTGGATGGGATGTTGGACAATGTTATAAAACCTGTAATATTAGATCTACATTCTTCAGATTCTAATCATTCAACAAAGAGTTGCTGATGATGGTGCGTTGAACTTTCGTGAAGTGTTGTGCACTGTGTTGGAGCACCAGTTTCTACGGAGGATTTTGTAATTATGACTACACTTAAACGCGCGCTCCCGTTATTTTGCTTTATTAACATTCTTTAAAAAGATATGATCAAACATTGTTTTGATAAACATCCATACGTTACTGTGTAAATTATAAAAAAACTGAGGAATTGTTAAATTATTTGATATTTCGCATGGTCAGGTGCTATATCTTCAGTGTATTACCGTACGGTTGTGAAGGCTAGACTCTCAATCCGTTAACTAAGAGAAGGATCGAGGCTTTTGGGATGTATGTAGTTATTAATCAGAGAGAAAAACAAGATAGGCCATATCATAAGAGGCGAAAAATACGAAGGCTGATAATTGATGAAAAGATTCAGTGAAGAAAATCTGTTGGTAGACGTTAGAACCTGCGGTTAAAGGAACTTAGAAGATGGTTCGGGTGCACTTCGACTGAGATATTTAGAGTTGCTGTATCCAGGACAATGTTAGACAGAACTTTGACTGCTCTTTAAGCTTCGTTAACAACTTCCTATACCTAAATCAAACCGTTATTGAGATATTCAACAATTTAAAATAAGCAAGTTATAGTCAACTTTCGGTATAACCGGAAATAGTTAAAGGCTCTAAAAATTTTAGAATGATTCGGCATATCCGAAAACCTTACACCTCAAATTTTTAGATTTAAATTATGTCAAGTTTCTCTAAAACGTCTAATTGGAACTCCCAAAAAATCACCCTAAATATCTCAATAACGGTTTGATTTAGGTATAGGGAGCTGTTAACAAAATTTAAAGAGCAGTAAAAGTCTTGTCTATCAATGTTATAAAATACAGGGTGATCTATTTAAGAAAATTGAGAAATCTTTAAATATACGTTTTGAATCACTCTGTACAATAATAATCATTTTAATAACAAAATGACCAAAACACTTGGTGTAAGGTAGCAAAACCCTATATCGGGAGAATCCTCAAAAGTAGCTTTATCGTAATACATAATAATATACAGGGTGTTCTATTAAAAATAAATAAGTTACAGACAACTTTCTTCTTAACTGGAAGTAGTCAGAGGCTTAAAATATTTTAGATCAATTTGGCATACTTGAAAACCTCAAACCTTAAATTTTCAGATTTGGATTATGTCAAGTTTCTCTAAAACGTCTAATTGTAACTCACAAAAAATCACCCTGAATATCTTTATAACGGTTTAATTTAGGTATAGAAAGTTCTTAATGAAACTTAAAGAGCAGTAACAATTTTGTCTATTAACGTTATAAAATACAGGGTGACCATTTAAGAAAATTGAGAAATCTTTAAATATGCGTTTTGAATCAATAATATACAATAATAATCATTTTAATAACAAAATGACCAAGTTTAGTAAAAATACACAATACTGGAAAAACATATTGCAACAAAAAATGTGTAAATTTACATTAATTATAATGATACAGGGTGTCAAATCGGACACTTATTCGTGATAAAAATGGTCATATGTCGTAAAACACTTAGTGTAAGCTAGCAAAACCCTATATTGGGAGAATCCTCAAGAGTAGCTTTATCGTAACACGTAATCATATACAGGGTGTTCTATTTAAAATAAATAAGTTACAGACAACTTCCTTCATAACCGGAAGTAGTCAGAGGCTCAAAATATTTTAGATCAATTGGGCATATTCGAAAACCTCAAACCTTAAATTTTCAGATTTAAATTATGTCAAGTTTTTCTAATACGTCTAATTGGAACTCCAAAAGAATCAGCCTGTATTTGTTTTTTATTTTGTCACGGAAACGTATTCCCTATAATCCCATATAAATTACCATTCCATATTCACTGTTTCTACATATTTACGGAACATATGTTTACCCCGCGAATAAGGAGCTTTTAGCGTACATTTAAAAAAGTGTAAGCAACAAATTAAAATATACTAGACAACGGTAATTATAAAGCTTGATAATGTCACATACGAAATAACAACAAACAATTCAATTAAGTAATGCATACCAACTCAACACAACCACCATATTTTTTTTCCAAGAGCATTAAATTATTTTAAAACCACATGACAGTGTTTAATGTAACTTTTATTTAATTATTAACCGTGCTTGATTCACATGCTAATTCATCAGATAAAATGGTAATTAAGTTCGTGTTAAATATGCGAATTTGAATCAAGTTAGTTTCAATTTACGGGTGAATTTAGTGTGAAAATGTGATTGTATACAAGCTAGTAATTACATTTTCGTCCGCATGACAGTTTGCTAGGTATGTAGGATAGGCAATGCGATGCTCCATATCTAAATTGTAAATTGATAGCTTACAATGATGTCAAGATACAACTCAAGACTAAAATACATATTAATAATCACATTTTTATTACATTTACAAACCGTCAGTCAAAATTCGCGCATATTTTGTAATGTATAAATAATTCCTTTATAAAGTTTTATAAATATTCAATGATTTTGCAAAATATCTATTAAGGTCCGGTATAACATTATGTAAGTGTAAATCAGTTATACATTTTTCACATCTATCACGCTGTCGAAAAATGTTTATAGTTTTCTATAATAATATTATAATTTTATATATTAGTGCCAATTTTAATACTCCTTTTTAGAAGCTATTTACCGGGTGGTGCTTGTTAAAAAGTATAGATGTCGTGACTGGCGCTTTTCGCGTAGTACTTCGTGTGTATTTAATAGGAGTCGGAACTGTTAATGCGTCCATTCGAGGTAGACCTACCCTATGCTAATGAGGGAACACACACCCCGAAACCGGTCTATAGGTGGTCACTTCGGATGGATAAATCTAATAGTTCCTTTGCTTACTTAACAAGCATTTGCATATTGTTACCCGAAATGGGGTATTATACACGAGTATGTATCAGATGTAATTCAATGCCTGTCGCGGCATATTGCCAGAGGAGTAGTTGTTTTCTGATACATAATCAACCCACATGAACCTATAATACAGGTGACATACAGCGAAATTGGCTGGTTTCTTAAAAATCAGTTATACATAATTTATATTTATATAAGAATTCTTGTTTGTAGCTGAATACAATTATACAATGTAAAAATTTGTGGGGATATAGCTAGTTTAAATAAAACTCTTCTTACTTTTTGTATAAGCTTTCGAAATTAATTTATTTTTTCCATAGTAACTGAAATCGTAAGTCATTATTGCCAAATTACATTTAAAAGCAAGATCGAATACAAAAACTAATATCATTCTTACCATTTATATTGTACACTTAAAAACTTGAAATAAGTACGTAATAAAAATGTACCCGACCTTTTTAACTCTTTCTCACTATTAAATGAATCTATTCGATTTACGATGGTTTCTTAATATTTCAATCTTATTAACATTGGTCTATAAAAAACTTGATGGGACGGCTAAATATCAGGACCGGCTTTGAAAAATTCTCAATAAAAATTATAATTTTTAAATTATAATTTAAGCATATTTTTATAAAAGTGGAAAAAAGTAATGGTACAATTATTGCGAAAATTGCCATTAGTTAAAACCATTCATTTATATCATATTTTTTAATGCAAATACTTACAAAATTTTAAGTTTTGGTAAATAAGCTCGAAATACATCAGGCTGGATTTTTAACAATTTTGGAGCGCGCTGTATGTACCTGTAAATAAAAAAGAACTTTATTAGTTGGGACATGAACACAATAGTAATTTTACGTATCATTTAAAATACCACAGCTTTTAATTTTTAACCACTATTTTACTATCTTTCCTTTTTTTTTGTAAAATGATCCCTAAGTCGTTTGGCCATGATAAAACATTTTCGAGATTTTTAAGATGGGGTCAGAAAGTGAAAATTAATTTTGATAAAAGCTTTTTTCTGCTCTTTTCCAAAATCATTCGTTTTGTTTAAGATATTTGATAAAATAATTGAAACTCTACCCCTTTTTTGACAGCAACTGATTATCGAAATGGTTTTTATCTTTTTTTATTAGCTCTGACTAATGATCCACTAATATTTTCAAATAAGAAAAATGTCATTTGGTGGTGTTATTTTTTGCCAATAAAAATTCATGCTTGGGACATAACTTTAATGGAGTAAACCTAAAATAAAAATTTATCCAACAATGGAGTACTTATTAAAAGGCATTGTGATTCATACATATTGCATCTTAAATCTTCCGATATTAAATAATAAATTTTAAAAGGTCAACTGCATCAAAATGTGCGATCCCAAAGTAATAGAGAAATGGTGGGTTGCGATTTGCATTGTCGGAGTGAGTTTCAAGTATCAATGTGGAGATTAGTGTTATTTTCACGAGGTTTTTAAAATTGTCAGGTATGTTTGTATTTTAAAAAATAGCAAAGCATTTAATTAAACTAAAATATTTGCAGGAAAATGTTGCGTAGATCGAAGAAAATTATGTCCATGGTTCTCAAAGAACCCGATACCCCCAATAATGAGACATTGGTTGACTCCAGTAATATACAGAATGTCGTTGTAATAACTAAAGATGGTTTTTTATTGGCTTTTTAGAATTATTTGTTAGTAGATACGTTTCAACCCAAAGTTTTTACTGAATTGACTAATTTTATACCGTTAGACGACCATTCAAACACTTTACACCACCAAATACCTATTCAAAATATTTGTCAAATTCAAAGAAGAAATGCTAATAAAGTATGCTGCGAATCCATTAAAGTGAGTGCACCTTGCCAGGTTATAGATAATCGATTGATTTTCTTCTTCTTCTTCTTCTTTTTCTTAAGACATTTGTCTTGTTTTTCCTCATATATTAGCACTCATAGCAGCCGCAACTGGGATTCTGATGTCCAGCTCTCGTGCCACCTCTTGGGCGGTCGTCCTGGTGGTCTGTTACCTTCAGGCTTGTTGTGCTTAGCAGCTCTTACGAGGCGGTTTCCAGGCATTCTGTCCACATTATCCCTCCAAGCTATCTTTCGGACTTTGGACCATCTTACTACATCTTGAATGCCGCAGGTAGCTCTGATGTCTTCGCTCCTCTGCCTGTCGAGTAAAGTATGTCCTGTTATGGTACTTAGGGTTCTCATTCCGGCTGCTCTTAAAATTCTCTTTGTTGCTGCTGTTTCTGCCCTCGTTCCAGTAGCGTAGGTCATTACCGGTCTTACGCAGGTCTTATAGATTCTTGTTTTGCTCGCTATAGACATGTGCTTGTTCCTCCATATCACATCTCGTAGGAATCCCGATAGTCTTGCTGCTTTGATTGTTTGCGACTTGACTTCCGACTTAAGATCACGGTTACTGGTTATTTGAGCACCCAAGTATTTAAATGACATAACCTGTGCCACGCTCTTGTTATATAATGCCAGTTTACATCTTTTGGGATCTCGTGATATTGTAAGAGATTGTGTTTTTTCTTGCGAGATGATCATGTTATACTGTTGTGCAGTTTGCTCGAATTTAAATAGCATTCTCTGTAAATTGTCCTCGTCTTGCGATATAATGACCGCATCATCAGCATAACAGATTATTTTAAACTCCTGATCTCCCATCCTGTATCCTTTTCCCGCCGTTTTGACTTCGTCGATTATTTTATCCATGACGATGTTGAACAAAATAGGGCTAAGGCTATCTCCTTGTCTTATACCTGTTGATATGTCTATCCTTTTTGTTAGCTTCTGTTCAACTCTTATAAACGTAGAATTTCCGGTTATTTTAAATAAACCAAAACATATAGAGGAAGATGAGAAGGAACCAGAATATAATAGAGGAACGTGAAAGCGAACAAGAACTTAGAGAGGAAGATGTAGATACGGCATCTGTTTTAAGAACGGCAGAATAATAGTCTGCTACAATTACTAACCAGTTTCCTTGTAATTTTAGTAAATCAGTTTCCACAATTTGCCAGGGACGTTCTAAAATTTTTAATGATACAAGTGGTTTATTGGGTCTGGAAGCATGGCCTAAAAACTTTTTGAAAGACTGCTATGTAACAGGATTGGTCCAACAATACTGCAACATATACCTGTGAAACAAACCGCTGCACAGACCAAGTTCTCGCACTAACTAACTATGTGGTAACTGGCTTCCAAATGCAACTAAAAATATCTACTGCTTTTATAGACCTGTCAGCGGCATACGACACTATGTGGCGATAAGGAGTTATATATAAATTAATGCGAGCTATCCCATGCAGAAAGATAACTGATGTTATCAATGCCATGCTATCCAATAGATCTTTTTAAGTCATTATGGGCGACAAGACCAATACAAAAATGCTTGCTCCCCTGCTCTTTAGTCTTTACATAGCAGACTTGCCCGGAACTACATCAAAGAAGTTCGGCTACGCAGATGACTGGGCGCTCGCTACAAGCCATAATGAGTTTGAGATAACTGAGCAAATCCTAACAAATGACTTGGCTACCCTTGGGAGATATTTTCGCGACTGGAGATTGCAGCCCAGTGCCGCAAAGACGAAAGTATCGGCAGCACATGGGGTTCCACAGCGCCCACACTCAGATCGACAGCACTGGGTTTAATGTACCCCGTCGCGGAATACTGTCCACAGGTGTGGATCAACAGTCCACACACCAAACATGTTGAAGCCCAACTCAATCAAGCTATGTGTACTATATCAGGCACATTCAAGGCCACACCCACTTATTGGCTACCCACACTGAGCCACATAGCTTCTCCACAAATTCGGCGAGAACATGCTCTGGTCGGGGAGTATGGAAAAAATAACGCCGACCCCGTGTTCCGCTTCCACGTTGGAATAACCGGCAGAACCATAAATAGGCTACGATCACGAAAACCCCCTCTTAGAACGGCAGAAACTCTTATCGAAGAAAACTTCAACATAATTGAGCGGTGGAAAGAAGAATGTAAGAAGAATACCACACCTGCCAACCGGGATATGCCATGCGTTACAAGCAAGCCAGATGGTTTTGATCAACCGAGACGAATCTGGACAACACTTAATAGAATAAGGACGAATTGCGGAAGGTGCTTCGGACTCACTTTTCAGATGGGGAAAAATACCTTCCCAAAATTGTGACTGCGGCGCTGAAAGACAGACTATTAAACACCTGGTAGAGGACTTTGTGTTTGTTTGTGAAATTTTGTTATTTTTGCCATATACTTACCTGTGATGTAGCTAAACGCTAAATAAAATACATGGGTTCTGGTTGATTCTGGGTGCATGAGATGTAATTTTCGATAAGCTACTTTAACTTTTTCGCTATGAATGTCATCTGTAATTACGATCCACCGTGGCTGCGTTGACGACTGAGGGTGAGTACTGTCGTAGAAAACTCCACAGAGTATGCTACAGACTGAGCTGCATATTGAGTTGTAAAATGAGCTACAGAATAAACTTTTCTCCACGATCATCACAGAATTTGCTAATTCTGAAATGAAATTTAATTACGGAATGCAGGAATTCTCTCTCTTGAGATTGAAAAAATATTCTGCAACACCTCTGCCCCCATGCAATTCAAATGTATTTACATTCTATCTCTTGTAATAGAATAATATTCTCACACTGGTTAGCAATAATAACATCAGCCTTGGCGCAGCTGATTGTCACCGTAGTGATTAATTAATACAAAGTAGAATATTTCTTAAATTATTGAGTGTTTACTTAATGTTATTGTAATCGAATTCTGTAATAAAAATTATCTTTTGTTCGTTTCCATTTATAAATATTTTAAAAATTTTGATCGTGGAGAAAGTATAGTCTGCTACTCAGTTAGAATGAAAATTCGTAATGCTCGTGGTTACTATTCTGATTATTTTGTACCTAGGCCATGACGCACATTGATCTCGTGGTTTTGGAAATTATTGCAAGATCTCTCTCTAGTCGTTAGCTTCATGTTTGAAGCGTCGTGATCCTATGTTAGTCTCATGTTGTGTTTTTAGCAGTTTGCAAGATCGTAAAATAATAAAACAATCTATACACATACATTTACCATCATCATCATCATCATCAATGGCTTCACAACTCTGGGTGGGTTTTTGCCGACTCAACCACACGTCTCCATCTTTTTCTATCTAGCATCCGATCGGGTCCATCTTCGATATTCATGGCTTTTAGGTCCTTTGCAATATTATCTCTCCACCTGAGGCGGGGTCGACCTAATGGGCGTTTTCCCCCCGGGACCTCCTCCCACACCAGTTCTACTATTCTATCATCCGGCATTCTTTTAACGTGTCCTGCCCACTGTAGTCTCCTGGCCTTTATGTCGTTTATTATGTTGGTATCAGTGTAGAGTTCTTTGAGTTCTTGGTTGGTTTTTATTCTATATTGTCCTGTATTTTCGTCTCTATTTGGGCCGAATATTTTTCTTAGCAATTTCCTTTCAAAGACCTTAAGTCGTTCTTCGTTTGCAACCGTTAGAGTCCAGGTCTCACATCCATACATTACGACAGGCCTTATAATTGTTTTGTATATATTCAGCTTAGTTTTCCTGGTAAGTATTCTAGATTTAATTAGGTCTTGAAGAGCAAAAAGGCATCTGTTTGCAGCCTGTATCCTGTTATTTATCTCTTCTGTGATGTCGTTGTTTTCGCTAATACTTGTACCCAGATATTTAAATTGTCTTGTCCGCTCAAAGTTGTAGTCTTCGATAGAAAAGTTTTGTCCTACTCTATCTCGGTTCCGATTTTTTCTGCTGAGGTACATATACTTGGTCTTGTCTTCGTTTATCTTGAGGCCTATCTTCTCTGCTTCCTTTTCAAACTTTATGAAGGTGTCTTTGAGGTCAATCCTGCTATTGCCAATCACATCGACATCGTCTGCGAAAGCCAGGAGCAGGTTGGGTCCTCCTTTGTGAAAGATGGCAGCTGGCTTCTCAATTTTGGAGTTCCTAATTACATATTCCAATGCTATGTTAAAGAGTTGAGGTGAGAGGGCGTCCCCTTGCTTGAGACCATTATTGATATTGAAGGGGTCGGAGAGACTCTGCCCCACTCTTACTTTACACCGCGTACCCTCCATGCATACTTTCATCATCGATATAAGTTTTTTTTGGAATCCAAGTTCTTGCATTGCTTTCCACAGCTTTGATCTGCATACTCTATCGAATGCCTGCTTAAAGTCAATAAACAATTGGTGGAGTTTTTTGTCGAATTCCCAGCATTTCTCCATTATTTGTCTGATGGTAAAAATCTGTTTTACGGTGGACCTATTTGGCCTAAAACCACATTGGTATTCCCCCACAATCTCTTCGGTACATTTACCGGCAACGAAAAACTTTTAATGATGTTACAAGTTTTTAGGAAATCTTAAAGTTATTATACATAAATTAAATTACTGGGTATCTACATTCTTCAGCTTTTCGTGTTTGTCAGAAATAGATTTATCATTTTATGTTTGCTATCACTTTTGAAAGTAGTAGTATATCTTGTCGCAGAACCCATTTAAATTGTGTCATAGCTCGTTTTCGGATTAACCAAACAACCGTATTATGTATGTCTCATATATTTTCACTTTAGCTAATACGATCACTTTCGCAAGTGCGATAAATTATCTTCTTAATCTTAAATACAACTTGTTCCACGTGTATGTAACAGCGAACTCTGTAAAAGTTAAATCTGGAAATATGTTTACCAAAACGTAAATTGTTTTTTAAATTTAGGGCATTATAATTAACGGTTAAATTATTAAAAATGCACACCATTTTTTTTTTATATTTAACATAGAAGTTCATGATATTTTTTCTCTGATATGCATTTTTTTTAAAAGCCAATGGAGAACCAACAGTTTAGTCCAATAAAAGCGCTTACAAAACTTAATTCTATTTAGCTAAAAAGAAATGTTTAACAACTTTAGCGTAACTGAGAAAAATTAGCATTTTTAGATAAAGAAAATATTTGATTTGGCGATGACTTTACAAAGTATCTAAATTGGTCTATGATAAAGTGAGGGGTAAATTGTGGTCGACAATGTCTATGTATGGGGTGAACGGTAGTTAAATACGAGCACTGATATCACTTTACGAGGATTCCAATGCTTGTGTCAGGATAAACGGAGCTTGCACGGACTGGTTTAACATTAAAAAAGGTGTGAGACAGGGATGTGTGGCCTCACCATGGCTGTTTAACTTATTTATATTTCATACCTCTCCCACTCCTTTTGTATGGATGCTTACATAACTGGGAATGTCACTATCCCGAAGACTATGAATTCGACACTAATATCAGCCGTTTTTAATAGTTATTACATTCCATCCCCTTCTTATCCCCTATCGCAGGGGCGATAATAACACCAAACCTACCCCTGGTATGTATAAAACAACTTCCGAAAATTTCATCTCAATCGGTCCAGCCGTTTGGGAGTTTTAAGTATTATTATGAATCTTTTGTATGGAAATATAGAAAAATGTATACCGGATGTATACCGTTCAGATGGGTTAGGAAGGAATCCAATGCCTGTCTTCCATTGGGCCAGATAACAAAAGTGTCAAAAGTTGGTTGCGATACGTTGATGACACTTTTGTTATTTGGCCCCATGGAAGACAGGCATTGGATTCCTTCCTAACCCATCTGAACGGTATACATCCTAGCATACAGTTTACAATGGAGGTGGAGGAAAATTCATGTTTACCTTTCCTTGATATCCTCATCACCAAAAACTCAATAAGTGGCTTCTCCTACTCTGTATATAGAAAACCAACTCACACCAACCGTTATCTAAACGCCCATTTACATCACCATCTTTCTCAGCTCAATTCGGTTATCAATACTTTAGTATCCCGCTCCATTCGACTCAGCGACATTAATAGCAGACAAACATGACTCAATTCGTTAGAACATGCCCTCTTGCAAAACGGCTTTGATAACAATCATATCAAAAGAGTCATTCAAAATCTTGCTCCATCGTCCTCTAGTTGTTCTAATTCCACCCAACAACCACCAAATCAAATAATTCTTCCATACATCAAAGGGGTAACCGACAAAATCAGTAGAGTCCTTAAATCCGCAGATATAAAAACCATCTTCACCACTGACAGAAAGATCTCCCACTTAATCAGGCCAGTAAAAGATAAAGTCCCCAACGAAAATCATGGTGTCTATGAGATTCCCTGTAGTAACTGTCCTCAAACTTACATAGGTCAAACCAACCGTCGAGTACAGAACAGAGTTTCTGAACACTCCCTATCCGTCAAACATTTAGACACCAACAATGCATTAGCCCAACACAGAATCCAAACAGGTCACACTATTGATTTTCCCAAAACAAGAACAATAGCAACAATCCGATCCTTCAAACCTCGTATAATCAGAGAAGCAATAGAAATAGAGAAACGTCCCAATTGTATGAACAAAAAGGATGACGGCCAACGATTACCTCCGACATGGAAACCTTTACTTACCCGCCAATCTCCCAACTACTATTTACCGCCTTCCAATCTCCCACCTTCCAATCAACCGCCCTCCAATCACCCGCCTCTACCTCCCTCCATTTACAGTCCTATAAATACCCAGCTACGTCAGTTCTCTCTGAGGAGTAGGCAGATTGAGACCACGAAAACGTACTTAACCTTACCCTTCCTAACCCTAACCTAACTCTTGATAATGGCTCCAAAGCGGGAGCCGAAACGTCGAGAAAACAAATTTTCTGAACGCGGTTTATCCAGAAAACCTAGTATTCATATATATATATATATATATATATATATATATATATATATATATATATATATAAATAGACAATTGTTTAAAAGATTTGAAAGAGAGTGCGTATGGATTCCCGTGTGGGGTTGCTAGTCCCCCATCGGGCGCCTCCCCAGGTGGCGGATAGGGGAACGCCTCTCAGATATGAGTGGTATCGGGGAAATCAAATACCCGAGGCGGACCAAAACTAGCACTGGTGAAAGGCAGCAGTTTCATCAAAATCGGGCTATGGCGTAAGAACGGTATAGTACCGAACACCAGAAGGCGACAAGCAACAGTTCGGCGAACTCGGCTTCTGCACTGCGGTATAGAAAAGGAACGGAACCCTTACTGTACTATTAACTTCCAAAACATCCTAATGGCTGACGAAAATCAAAACATGGCCCTCAGTCCGGGGCGCCTCTTAAGTGAGGAGAGGGTGCTAAGAATCCCCCCGTCGTCGACTGTTAGAAACTATGGAAGTGATCAAAGAATAAAAATATTCAACTCTAAAATACGAATTGCGACCTGGAACGTGCGTAGTCTATATATGGCAGGCAAACTGGCAAATGTCGAAGCCGAGATGCGCAGATTAAGGATTGATATCCTGGGAATGAGCGAAGTCAGATGGCCTGGATCAGGTAAACAAACAACTAGTAACAATGTCATATACTACTCAGGAGGAACAGACACGTCTCATCAATACGGAACTGCCATACTTGTCAGCAAGGACATAGATAAATCGGTTATGGAGTTCATACCTTTCAATGATCGAGCTATGCTGTTGAAATTACAAACTACACACCGAACACTGAACGTAATACAAATATATGCCCCAACAAACGACAAAAGTGACGCAGAAGTTGAGGACTTCTACTCAACATTGGAAGAGGCGATGAAACTCACGAAGAAGGGTGAAATAAATATGGTCATAGGAGATTTTAACGCGAAGATCGGTTCAGGAAGTGAAAATGATATTGTGGGACAGTATGGCCTGGGCATACGAAATACCAGAGGAGACAGACTTGTCCAGTTCTGTGCGGAATCGGACCTCCTTATTGCTAATACATTCTTCAAACAACATCCTAGAAGACTATACACTTGGAAATCTCCTGCTGACAACAAAGATCGTATCACGAGGAATCAAATCGATTTTATACTTGTTGGACAAAACTTGAAGAAATATGTGCAAACGGTGAAAACATACCCTGGCGCAGACATTAATAGCGACCACAATCCTGTCGTTATGGATTTCCACATGAAACGGCTCAAGAAGGTCGGTAGGACGCAACCAATCCCTAGAATCAACACCAGAAAACTGCGGATACCAAATATACGCACTCAAATAAGTTCCAAGATCGAATGCGAAATGACAAAAATCCAAAATCAAGAACAATTAGATATAGAGGAAACCTGGAACATGATAAAAACATCCATAACTCAGATTCAGGACAATGACATTGGCTATCCTGTGAATAGTTCGAAAAAAGAATGGATGACTCCTAAAATCTTGGAACTCATGAATGAGAAGAGAACCCATAAGGCAAATCCAACATTATATGCTGAATTGAATAAAAGGATTAGAAGAAAGTGTAGAGATGCAAAGGAACAATGGATGTCCGAAAAATGCAGTGAAATCGAGACGCTTCAGGAAAAATATGACACTTTCAACCTACACAAGAAGGTAAAAGAAATGGCAAACCGTAATAAGAAACGTCCCACAGCTATCTTACGGGACCAAAATAATGACATCATCTTAGGGGTGGAGAATAAACTCCAAAGATGGAAAGAATACGTAGATGAATTATTCAATGACAGTAGACCGTATACTCCACCAGCGGCAGATGAACTTATGAACGAAAAAGGCCTCGAAATCACAAAAGATGAAATAATTCACGCAGTAAAATCTCAAAAAGACGGTAAAGCAACTGGTCCAGACAATATTAATGCCGAAGTTATAAAACTTATGGTCGATCAGGATGGAAAGGGTTTGCAGCTACTGGTGTCATTATTTAATACAATCCACCGTACGGGGAATATCCCAGCAGATTGGCTACGCTCGACATTTATTACCCTTCCGAAGAAAATCCACGCCTCGAATTGTGACGAATACCGCATAAGCCTGATGTCCCATGTTCTGAAAATATTCCTCAGAATAATTCACACCAGAATTTACAAAAAATGCGAATACCAACTAGACGAAACTCAGTTTGGATTCCGCATTGGCCTAGGTACACGTGAGGCACTATTCGGATTAAATGTGCTCACTCAGCGATGTAGAGACATGAATGTTAATGTAATCGCTTGTTTTATAGATTATAGAAAAGCCTTTGACTGCATCAATCATAAAAAACTAATAGAAATCCTCAAAACAACTGGTATAGATAGAGAAGAAATCCGATTAATTACAAATCTCTACTGGGAACAAAACGCAGTAGTTAGAATTGAGGGAACATATTCAGATGCAATCAAGATTAAGAGAGGTGTAAGACAGGGTTGCGTGTTATCACCGCTCTTATTCAACATCTACTCAGAAGATATCTTCAGAGAAGCTCTGGAGGGGATTGAATGTGGAATTAAGGTTAACGGGAGATTGATTAATAATATCAGATATGCCGACGACACAGTTGTGCTGGCCGAGAATGAGCAGGACCTTCAGAGACTATTGAATCAAATAGTCCGACATAGTGAACACTATGGTCTCCTCATAAACACCACAAAAACTAAGATTATGGCATTCACCAAAAAACCTGTTCAGGCACATCTGGTTATTGGCGGTGATCTGGTGGAACAAGTATCTACATACAAGTATCTGGGGAGTATAGTGAATGATCAATGCGACCCGAAGAGAGAAGTTAGAAGCCGCATCGAACAGGCTAGAAATACATTTATAAGTATGAGACAATTTTTCGTAAGGTCAGATCTGAGTCTAGTGCTCCGGGTGCGCATGGTCAGGTGTTACATCTTCTCGGTTCTCCTGTACGGATGCGAGAGTTGGACTCTCGACACATCATTAGAAAAGAAAATAGACGCCTTTGAAAAGTATATCTACCGCCGCATATTAAGAATATCATGGGTCCAAAGAGTTACAAATGTAGAAGTTCTTAATCGAATAAGTAAACAAAAAGAACTCATGCTTAACATCAAGGAAAGAAAAACACGGTATATAGGACACATAATGAGGGGTGAAAAATACGAACTCCTTCGACTGATTATAGAAGGTAAAATCCAGGGCAAGAGATCTATAGGCAGGCGCCAGAATTCCTGGCTAAAAGACATTCGTAGATGGTTTGATTGTTCATCGATCGATATATTCCGCATGGCTGTATCTAGAACGACGTTAGCTATTTGGATCGCCAACCTTCGAAAGGAGACGGCGTCATAAGAAGAAGAAGAAGAAGCGTATGGATTGAAAATGAATGATTTAATCGTCAAATGCCTTCTTTACGCCGATGATCAAGTCATATTAGCGTCATCTGAAGACGAGTTGCGGGCGATGGTTAATGTTATACATAATGCCCTGAAAATCAAAGGGATGAAAATAAATGTAAGGAAAACGAAAGTAATGGTTTTTAAAAAAAAGAAAGCATGACAAACTGTAAAGTTCTGATTAAGGGAGGAAGAGTGGAACAAGTAAATGAATTTGTGTACTTGTGTTCAAAGTTTACAAGAGATAAAAAGTATGATAGTGACATTGAACGAAGGGTGTTAGCAGGAAAACAAATAAATAAGGCCCTGCATAACTTTATGAGCAACCAAAACGCCAAAAGGCATAAAGAAGTGCTGCTTTCTACACCAATGCATGGTAGTAAATGTAAGGTTTGGTAAAAGAAGCATGAAAATAAGATTAATGCTGCGGAGATGAGTAGTCTGAGAAGTATAGTCGAAGTGACTCGGTTGGATAAAGTGAAGAATAGTGAGATAAGGGAACGCTGTGGTGGGAAATATAGACAACTATTAAAGAATGCTTAAATGGTTTGGAAACGTATAGAGAGATTGGATGTAGGAAGATTGATGAAACATATTTATAAGGCGGTAAAGGTTGTCCTCAATGAACATATCTCCATGAAAACGACATTGTTTTAATGAAAGGCAAGATCAAGAGTACCAACAACAGACAAACATTTATGAAAGCAGTGATGAAAGTAGAAGATGCAAAAGATGTGTGTAACGATTTTGGGATACGACAATGGAATATGTTACAAAAGCGAGTTGGCGTCACAGTCAATGACGAGAATGTTTTTGTAACTCTCTGAGAATCACGCATTTTCGATAGATTAGTCTGGATACGCTCAGAATAACGTTCTTTTATACATATGTAAATTGGTCACCATTTGCGGAAGTTAGTCAGTCTGTTTTCTGAAGTTGATTATCATTGTTCACTAGATAACATAAATTATAAATAAATGTGCACATAAATTTAAACCTTGAGTGTGATTCGAGCTTAAAACTTTACGGTATGTATAATTTTGTAAAAGCTAAAAATTGCTTTACATTTTAATGACTTGCCCGCAAGAAAAAATTTCAGATATACATGTTACACTCTAGACTTTAAATAAAAAAAATAATAATTAATGTAAAATATATAACCAACATGGCTAAAAAGGTACAATATTATGAATATTTATGTATGGCTTAACACCACTAGTTTCGTAGAAGCTTTCTAGATCATCTTTTCGGGGCTCGACCTTCGGCCTCGCGATTTTTTCAAGTCAGTTTCTCTCGTAAAATTACTGATTGGCAAATTTATTTCGTTACGAAAAGAAATTTATCCGATAAAAAAAAAGCTCTTGTGTTTTTACTGTTGATAAATTAACTCCTGTATAAAATGTGTCATTTAAAGATGACTGTTTTGTCAGTTTGACAGCGATAAAAAAGGTGTATCGTTTTTTATCACCGATAAAAATGCCTGTTCCTCTAAGCGTCTACATCTAGTATGCTTACGTTACTTTAATGTCTGCCCTGTCAGTTATTTAGGTATTGTTGATAATTGTAATTGATACTGAATTATTACAACATGAGTCGTTTTGGGGAAGTTTCGATTCAACAAATAACAAAAAATATAGACAAAGCAATCCCGCAATCCACAAAAAATACTAAAGCATCAATATGGAGACAATTTATGGAGTTTTAGCTTGGAGGGGGGGAGAAGCTGCAAACTGTAAAATTCACCATTTTAAAGGTAAAAATCAAGATGGAACTTCAACAGGAAGATTTGAATACAATACAATATTTTCAAAAATTACCAATCATTCGAACCGTGTTAGTACAGTTTCCCAGTTAGCCAAAGCAGGAGTAAGTGAACAACAACTTATAAAGATAACGGGACACTCATCATCATCTATTAAACCCTATCTCCAAATTGATCCTGAACATCACGAAAATATTATTAGTTCCTTACGAGCCTCGAGTGAGAAAAATCAAAATGAATATTCTACATGTGTGAATACCACAGAAGAAAATTTTAAAATTAGTACACCAAATCAAACAATTTATAAGAATTGTGTATTTAATAACTGTTCATTTAAATAATTTAATTGTATCAATAAAGATAATTATTGTTGTTGTTCATTCATATATTCGGTCGTTAATTTATCTTGCCAAAAAACACTCGAGCTTTTCTTTTTAGGATAAATTTCTTTTTAACTCAAAAATTTTCAATCGGTAATTTTGACAAAATAACTCGACCATTGGTCTCGCGATTTTTTCATGTCAGTTTCTCTCGTAAAATTACTGATTGGCAAATTTATTTCGTTACGAAAAGAAATTTATCCGATAAAAAAAAGCTCTTGTGTTTTTACTTTAATTCTTTTATTTTCTTATATTTTTTTAACTCTTATATTTTTGTTTTCTCATTATTTATTTTCAGCCCAATCTTCTTTCGTTCATCTACGATTTCTTGCAGCAAAAGTCATCTGCAAAAGCAACTATTAACCATCGTTTTAAATTATTTGCTTAGTAAAACCGATACTTTTTTGCGTTCTTTTGAAGTTTTTTTCATTTTGATAAAACCGAAATTATTTATTTAACATTATGAAAAAAACTAAATCGTGATGTAAGCCAAAACTAATATAAAAAAGGAAACCGTGATGTGAGAGGGGGTCAAAGGACTTACCATCAACAACAGCAATTCTTGATTGATGTAGAGGTTTGAAATATATAAAGGAAAGCTGTACTTGAAAACATTATTTAGAATTTTAGATTGCCACACTTTATCAAATACTTCAGAAATATCTGGAACGAATATCTGGAATAACCTAGAGAGCTTAACCGACCTATATCGAAGTTATGAATGTGGATCTGTAATGGATTTACGATAGTAGAAATGGTATGATATCACTTTATTTGTTATACCATTATTTAATCGCTTACTAGAAAATATTTTAATAAAATAAAAATCAAACTGATCAATTTAATACGTCCCACTAAAACAGCAAAAATATAGCAACCTATAACTTGAACTTCCTTAAGAAGTGTGGAAATATTTTCTTCAGTAATAATTGCTATAAATGAAGTATATATTATAAATTATTTTATTTTTTTCCTAATATTCTAGAAACGGTTTTACGCGTTTTGTTTATACTACGTTCCAAATTTGGTACTACTCCAGAATAACAAACCAAAAAGAAGCGACAAAAATCTGTTTTGAATTAATGTTTTATAAATGCATATGACTGAAAAAACGGTTTATTTATTTAAAGTATGGCAACATAATATGAGTATGTTACAAAAATAAATGGTTAGGTTAGGTATCATGTGAGTGGGGCGTGGTCGCCCCTCCACCGCGACCTTTAGTAGGTCTATTGTGGCTCAACCCTAGAGGTTACAGTTCACCGCACAATCCAGGCCTTCTCACGGAGTTCATGGTTGTATAGGGTGAGATTTTTTTAAAATCGGTAGGTTCTAGGTTGGTGTTTTTAAATATGTTAAACCTTATTTTTTCCATGCAGGGGCATGAACATAGTATATGTTCAGTAGTTTCGCCTTTCACGTAGCAAAACCGACAGTCCGTTTGTTGGTTCAGACCTATCCTTCCGAGGTGGTATCTTAGACGACAGTGTCCTGTAAGCAGTCCCGTTAGAATACGCAGGTCATTTCTGCTCCATTCTAGGATCTGCTTAGTTGTGTTTCTCGAGGGTTTTGGTAGAAACGCCTTCGAGTGAGTTAACCCTGGTATATCAGACCAGTACGTGAGTATTTTCCTCTCCGCCCAGTCCAAAATAATTGTTTTGGCGTCACTTCTAGTGACTCCAAAAACCGATTCTGGTCCAGTGAACGCAGATTCGGCCACCTGTTTTGCAAGGGTGTCGGCTTTTTCGTTTCCCTCTACCCCCTGGTGCCCACAGTTGGGTCACCCTGTTGTTCGCATCAAGGTACTCTAAGGATTCGATGCAATTCCATACATTTTAGAATTTATCTTGTTGGAGTTTAGTGCTTTTAAAGCAGCCTGGCTGTCTGATCTTATGCTTATGTTTTTGTATGCTAGAGGTTTGTTGGTCAACTTTCTTGCACACAATTCGATAGCGAAGACTTCAGCCTGAAAGATTGTAGCATACCTGCCAAGACTGGTAGATATTTTAATCTTTGGTTTCCTGCTGAAAACACCGGCTTCAACTCCATCTGGGGTTTTTGAGCCATCTGTGTACATTACGTATTCAGTCTCTGGAAAGACGATTTGTCCCCTCACCAATTCGTCTCTCTTCGGAAAGAGTACTTTAAACGACTTTTCTACGTGTATTTTTGTGGCATCCATTTTGTGGAACCATCCCGAGAATTTGGTGGTTTTTTGTTTCCCTCAGTATCCCGGAGTGATCCCCGAGTTGCTTAATTGCTTTTTCAAAGACAGGAATCTGTAGGAGACTACTCTGGTCTCCCTCTCTAAGAGAATATCTAGGGAAGGAATATGTAGGAGGTGTTCCATCGCTGCCGTTGGTGTGCTGGACATAGCTCCAGTTATGGCCAGGCTTTTCAGCCGCTGAAGGCCAGCAATCTTTGCTCTAGCTGTCTGTTGTAACCCTTTGGTCCACCAGACTACTGAACCATACGTTACCATAGATATTATCATTGTTTGATAAATCCAGTAAATCTTTTTGGGGTTCATTCCCCAAGATTTGCCACATACTCTTTTGAGATTCCACAGAAAAAACCTGACTTTGTTTATTGTTTTTTCCAAGTGGGCGTTCCAGGTAAGTCTTTTATCAAGAACTACACCCAGGTATTTCACTTCCGCCGCAAATGGAATGCTCTCTCCGTATAGGACAGGCTGCCGAAGCCTGTCCTATAAAAATAAATAAAAAAACTAAAAATAAATAATAAAAAAAAAAGATTTATACAATTACTTAAGAATGTGTAAATGACGAGTACACTAAAAACCACATCCAGCCTAATCCACCCATCGTCGAGTAAAGGCCTCCGTTAACATCTTTAACTTTTGTTTTGTTCTTCTTATTTCCGTGTTGATAATGCAGTCTGGTAGCTTGATGTTTAGGATTCGTCTTTCTATGGCTCGTTGTGTTACTATTAATTTATTTATAATAAATCAAATATGGATGGATGACGATACAAATTTATAAGGCGAGTGTGAATAGTCAAGTCGGTATAGATCAACCTCGGCGAACATATTTCGATCAGATCAACAATGTTTTAAAGAAAGGCCAAGTTAAGAGTACTAACAACCGACGAGCATGTATGAGAGCACTGTTGAAAGAAGATGAAGCAAAAGATGTGTGTAAGAACCGTAGCAAGTGGAAGGAAGTTGTCTCTGCCTACCTCTACGGGAATAAGGCGTGACTATATGTATGTATGACTATAAATGTGGCCCTGTCTCTATACTAATAACGTATTTGTAGTTCATCGCTATATTTGTACGTTACATTTCAACCCGATTCTTATTTTTTGTGGTGCATTATAAGCTGTTTAAAAGTCACCAAAAATCGACCCCATAAATATCAAACGTCTTGACAAAGCTGTCGCTTCTCGTCGGTTTGTTATTCTGGGGCATTACTAATACTACTACAAAAATTGTATACTCACAAAGTCTGAAGTTGCTGCAGCAGATGAAAAACTCCGGTTTCAAAGTAATAAAACTTTTCCAAGTTCACCAGTGTTCTGAAACAATTAAAATTGTTTGATCGTAATCCAAAGCTATTCGGTTTAATTTAAATAAAAAATGTAAAACTTTCTTTCCCCTTAGGCTCTAGCTAGCGACAGATAAACGCTGTGAATAATAATAAAGCCGCGGCAATTTTAAAGAAAAATTCAAGAAGGTTATGTTACAAAGGAAAACAATTTAGCTCGTTGCAATATTATTTAAAGTGTTTCGAAAACAAAAAAGTTATGAGTAAAATTATAATAACAGTGGCGGTTATTAATTCCAAAATATTTTATACATTTAATAAAAACTTGTAGTTGACTTGATTTACTTAACTAACATGAATACTCAATAACGGATCGCTGTCTTTATCAACGCAATAGCATCACCCCACACAATGATTGTTAGAATTTTTGTCTATTTGCCTGTGCGTTTGAGCTCGCTAATCTCAGAAACGGCTTATCCGATTTAGTAATTTTCACTAACATATTGCGGTAAGCTTTACTTAAAATTTAGTGTTTGTTTTATGTCAATCGGTTTATAAATAAATAAGTTATGCCAATTTAATTTTTTGTTGGTGAATGATTTTTCGGGTATATACCGTCGTAGGTTTAATTTTTTTTTTAGTTTAATTAACACTAAAAGCGTGTTTTTTACTTTTTTTTTAACTATAATTTTTTTTATTCGTTTTGCTATTTGCTATTAAACAATTTCTATCTGTCTCCGTTTTGATATGTTAAACAATTTTAAAATGTAGTTCGCGAATAACTTAATACATTTTAAAAAAAATGGTAAAAGCACAAAAAGAACGCATCGGCTGGATATCAAACCCGGGCTGCCCGCGTGGTAGGCGAGAATTCTACCACTGAACCACCGATGCGACGAATTGTGTTAATATTTGTTCTGCGCGCATGCGTAGTTCACGCACAGTCAGTTACAAACATTTATACAAATATGACATTTCTTTTGTTTTCGATAATTAATAGGTTAGGTTAACATGTCTTAATAGTTATTAGACTGTAATAAAGTTAAACTGTGTAATAATCTATTTATAATTTAATTGTTTATGTTTATGTTGGTCGTGTTAAAGTCGCTCCGGAAAAAGTTATTCATATTTTTGATAGTTAACACAATTTAATTGTCCCGATTAGTAGAAGAGCTACTACAACCAAACGGCCATCAAATACAAATAGAAACAACATCCAAATTCAAAGAAACAAAAAAAATAATAGTAAGAGCCGCTAGGGCTTCGAGAATATTCTCAGTCGAAGTTAAGCTGGCAAATAAATAGAAGGAAAGTATCAGAAAGCCTTTAAATAAAACTACTTGGTCCAAAAGAGCATCTGACAGATAAGTGACTTTTAAATTATTTTAATTGATAAGTTTTATTTATTCCGTTTTACTATCTATTATATTTTTCGGACTTATAATATAATTTATAAAAAAAAAGAAAACAAAAAATCATTATATAGTGTACATTCACAGGAAGTTCTATATTACAGCAAATAGAAGCATTTAATAGATCGATTTTATCCCTAAAACCAACAATTTAATTACTTAATTACCAATTTTCTATTGTCTGTCCACTTGAATTTTTTGACATTTAATTTAAATCTGGCTTGGTTAAATCTACCGTACATTTACTTAGAGAATAAATTTGTTTGCTGGAGTTTTTCGTAAGTGCGCTTGATATATTTCCTAAAAGATTTAAAATTTTATTTTCTCTGTCAGATTGAGATTTTCTCTGACATTTATTTAACTTTAACTTTAATTTGTTATGTATTTATTTTAGTATAAATTTTATTCATCTCATGGAAAGCTATGAGTAATGGTCATATTGACTATAACCAAAACGATAGCGATAGGGGTTGCCACCTGTCATGTCATGCTTCCTGTGGGGGCGAAACGTGGACTGCGGATAGCCACTTTGCTACTTTGAATGTGAGGGGGAGATTGAATGATAAAATTAATGAAATTTTTACGATGATAGAAGAAAGACGGATTGATGTTCTTTGTGTAAATGAAACCAAGCGAAAAGGATGTGAAACCACAACACATGGACCTTATGCAGCCTACTGGTCAGGAGTTCCGGAAACCAGCAGAGGTTCTCAGGGCGTTGGTGTGATACTCTCTGCTAGAATGAATAAGTGTGTGACTGACTTTGAATGTGTAAGCCCAAGACTTTTCTGAGTGAGGCTGAAGGTTGGTCTTACACGTTGTGCCCCACAAGATGCGCAGTGGAACCAATATTTAAAAGCTCGAAAAGAGAGGCGGGAGTTTTGGGATAGTGTGACAGATATTCTAAGTAAGTGTAACCAGAATGAAAGAATTGTAATGTTGGGTGATTTTAATAGTTGTAAATGTAAAGCGTGATGGATATGACAGTTTTCTGGAAATGTACGGTGACGGCAGAGTAAATGAAAACGGAGAAAGTCTACTTGAAGTATGTTTGGAGTGAAATCTTGTGGTAACAAACACAATTTTTAACCATAAAAGGATCCACTTGTACACAAGACAAGAAGGATACCAGAGAAGTATAAGTTTTCGGTTCTCCAATACTTTTTACGTGAATATTCTACTTTTTCTCCATGGCAATAAAGTTATATTTTTTGAGATATTTCGGGTAAAACATGAAGCTGCACAATTATTTTGATTTTAATGTCGGTGTTTGGGGTCATTTGATTTCATTTATTACGCGAATGAAACTTCAATCCTTATTTAACAAATAACATAATTTTATTTATCGAATTTTTTTTAAAGAATAGATGCATTTACAATATTAAAATCAGATAAATAAATGCGATTTGAATCATTTCTCCATTTTATTTAGATAAATTGTAAATTCCGCTAATTTTATTGTTAATCAGCCAAACATATTTTTTAAAACTAAAGGATCGTTTAGCGATAAAAAAATTAAAGGTAAACGGGGGTCACATTGAACATTTGTTATAAAAGATTCCTAAATTTTGTTTTGTGCTTTTTAATATTTTCTTCTTAATAAAATTGTGGTTTTATTTGGATAATAATATTTTTAAAACTACAATTTGATTTTAATTATTTAATTCATCTATTCGTTAAAATTTTTTCGATAAATAGAATTATATTTTTTTGTTAATAAAGATTGAAGTTTCATTCGCGTAATAAATGCAAATAAATGACCCAAAACACCAACATAATTAATACACATTAAAATCAAAATAATTGTGCAGCTTCATGGCTTTAGTTGAAATATTTCCAATTAGTAATGAAAAACCCTGTATAGCAATTAGGTTATTGTAAGAAAAAATACCCCTTTGCCATGTTTATCGCACTGTTTATGATTTGAATCCTTATTTTGTACCCAAATTTATTTAAAAATAGTTTAAAAAATTTTTAGTTAAATTTAAACTTATAAAAAAGAACGAGAATATACGATTTTGTGAAAATTGAAACAGTGTTTCATTTAATAGTTATAATAATAAAATTAAAAGACACAAAATGATTGTAAAATAAACTTTTACGTTATTTCCGATTCACTAAACTGACATTTAATGTCACGAAATATCAAATTTCCTGTGGTAACTTAAACTTTCTCCAAGCTAAATTTTTTTATTTTTTTTCATTCTTTTGTCTTTCATTTTTTTATTCTCTTATTTTTCAATGCAAGTTGTCATTGTGCTTCTCTGTATAGCTATCGATGTTATAGTTTAAACAAAACAATCTTCTTAATTACTTCTATTTATCCGATAAATTTTATTAAATAAAAACAAAGCGTATTTATTATACCATAAAGGAAAATATCACAGTCTTAAAAAAATGTCTCTAAATTTTATTAAAAAATGTAGATATCCATAAATTCTGCAAGGGTTTAAAAATATAAAAATGTCTTTTTAAACTGTTACTGATGAAATTACTCTACAATTTTTACACACTAACGCTAAATAACGCTCTCTATATGTGACAACTTAAACTAATGACTCCCGCTGCCTCTTCTCAGTGCGCCACGAAATATTGTTAAAGTGGGAGTGATTTCGTAAAATGGGACGGAAATGTGACATTGGGTGGCCAAATTATTAGGGACACAATATACTTGAGCATTTTGACGGAGTTTAGGGTCATGGTTCCATACCCTAATGAGGGTTTCTATGAGTTGCAGCTTGGTCGTTATCATTTCTTTAGCGATCTCTCGCTTTGTGAGCTCCCATACATTTTCTATCGGGGTCATGTCCGGCGAATTTTCCAGCCAAGGTAAAACTGTCACGTCATTATCATCCAGGTATGCAGTAACACTTCTGGCTTTGTGGCAAGTTGCTGAGTGATGCATAAAAACATACTCTTTATTATTAGAGAACCATTCTGGAACCTGATGCAGAAGGCGACTTTCCAATATTCGCTCGTACTGATCTTGCCTTATAGTCCTTTCTACGATGTAGAGGCGTCCCATACCTCTGGCTGAGACAATACCGTTATGCTAAGGGGATGTTTCATCCATTGAACAAGACAGTCAGGATGGTGCTGCTCTCCTGGGCGTCTTTGAACAAACATGCTTTTGGCAAAATTTGAAATGTGTATTCATCTGAGAAGCAGACCTCTAAAAACTTACCATATTACAAAAAAAGCATTTGTCGGAGTTTCTACTAATCATATTTACCCGACTCCAGTCCTCAACAGTCATGCTCCGGTGTTCGCTTGCCCAATGCAGTCTCTTTTTCTTCATCGCTTCAGTTAAGCGAGGTTCCTTGAGTGGCCGACACCGCTTAAGATTGAAGTCGGCCAACCTTCTCCTAAATGTCCTCTTGGAGACGTTGATCCCTTGGTTATTGACGGATTTTTTACAATTTTTGAGGCACACGTCCCTTATTTGACGGTCACCACGAGGAGTGGTGATCCTTTTTCTGCCGTTTTTTCCTAAGCAGTTGGCGGTTAACGGCAAATGTTTGTCTATTTTTAATTTTATACAATTTACTACTGATTTAGAAACACCTGTAGCTACTGCTATTTGTCTTTGGGAGTAGGTGAAATGCAGGTGTAACGCCTCTATTCTGCTATAATTTCCTGGGGATATATCGCAAGACTTGCCCATACTAAACGAAGAAATCTGAGTTTGTGATGAGTAGAAGTCTCAACAAAAGTGATAATTATCCATTAAAATTAGTAAGACTAATTAATTATCCAATAATACTTACATTTCAATAAGTTTTAATCGAAAACACTTGCAAAAACAGCTTGGAAAAAGTAAGAAATCAATTCAGTAAAATAAACGTTATTGTCAACTTTACCTCAAATCTGACCTAACACTACTTCTATAGCCGTATGACAGACTGGCAGTGTTGCCACTTTCCAAAGGACATTACAGATGATACCAACAATAAAATTACGAAATATAAATCACAAAAAAGTGCGAAAACTACAGGGGAATCAGCGTGATAGCTTCGATGGGCCGACTATTTGGAAAAGTCGTCAAACAAAAATTAGAAGAACAGATACAAGGAAAAGTTGATGAAGATCAGGCAGGATTTACGGCTGGAAGATCATGTATGGACCATATATATACAATTCAACAACTCATAGAGAAAAAAATGGCCAAGAACAGAGAGGTACATTTTGCATTTGTGGATATCCGAAAGGCCTATGATTCTGTCCCTCGGTCTAAAATCTGGGAAGCCATGTTAGAAATGGGTATAACGCAGAGAATTATCAGAACAGTCCAAAATATGTACAAAAAAAATACCGTATGGATTAAAGAGGGAAATAAACTATCAAATGCCTTCAAAACAACTAAGGGTCTCCTCCAAGGATGCTCAACATCACCCACACTATTCAAAATATTTCTACAACAGACACTAAGACCATGGAAGAGAAAATGTGCAGGAATGGGAATACCAATTAGAAATGATCATCTGTATACTCTAAGCTTTGCCGATGATCAAGTAATCATAGCTCAAGATGAGGAGGATTTAGGTTTTATGATGCGGAAACTAGAGGAGGAATATGGGAAAAATGGAGTGGAAATCAACCTCGAAAAGACCCAATATATGTCAACGGCACAAGACAGGATATATCACCTAGAAATAGATGATAACCGACAGATCTCAGGAACAGACAAATTTAAATACCTAGGGTTTATAATATCAAAAAGTGGAACAACAGAGGAAGAAATAAAAAATAGACTAGGTCAAACTAGGGCATGTATTAATCAATTAAACCCAATACTATGGGATCGCCACATAACCAAGACTAATAAAACGAGAATATTCAATTCAATAGTTCGCAGCATAATGACTTATGGAGCTGAAATGTGGGTGATCAACAAAAAAAACAAAGGGAAGATTGTAGCCACAGAAATGGACTTTTGGAGAAGGAGTTGTGGAGTGAACAGATTAGATCGAATAAGAAATGAGGAGATCAGGAGAAGAATGGAGGTAAAAAAAGACATACTAGAACACATAGAGGAAAAGAAACTAACGTGGTACGGACATGTTAGAAGAACTCCGGAGGATCGCTGGATACACCGGGTAACTGAGTGGAGTCCATTAGGCAGACGAAAGAGAGGTCGACCAAGGCGATCATGGAGAGACGAAGTGGATGAGGCGATGGAATTAAGAAACCTGCAGGACGGAGACTGGCAGGACAAGGACAACTGGAGACAAGGGCTGAAAGCAGGAAGGCAGCGACAGCTGTAGATATCCTGGATTATATATATAAATCATCTAAGGTCGATTCATCTTCTCACAAAATTAATTTAATCCTAAATATTACAAAAACGCTATAGTGTCCGTAATAATTTGGCCGCCCAGTAAGTGTAACAGGCGAGAAAGCGCACCTATTTGATATGACAAATGAGCGTGCGGTTAGAGTTGGTCGTCAGATAGACGTCAACTAATTTTCCGAGAGTGTTGTGTATAAAGTTTGCTGTTATATGCGTAAAATATATAAATAAATATTTACTGTTGATAATAAGTCTCAATAAAGTGCAGATCATTAATAAAAAATTCAAGTAAGTATTAAATAATTATTCGAATAATATATTTTAGTATTTAGCTTTTTTAAATTTTGAGGTTAATTTCTGTTACTGTCAGTGTCAATTAAATAAAATTTAATTTTCATTAATTTTCATTATTTTTTGTCATGAAAAATCATTTCAAATAATACCAGTTGCAATTAGTAAATAAACATATGCATTCCTGTCACTTATGTTAAATTTGCGTGAATTTATAGCAAAAGAAGTGTGTAAGCACTGTGGTTTAAAGAGGTTGTTGTTAGATAATTCCTAAGGATTCTAAATCCAAGAATTACGTAACCACCAAGATTAAGCGTGGACTGTATATTTGAGGATAAGGTGTGACTAGCGAATATCGACAAGAAAATAACCGTTTTATTAAAAAAGGGACTAACCATAATAGGAATTCCTACTTCGAGTTTCCACTATCGACCGTTTCTGCTCCAAGTATGAACTGCTGCCGTTTTTAATGTAACATAAAGTCGATTGCAATGTCTTTTAATTTAATATCTTCGCGAACACAGGAATAACGTATGACAGTAAACACATATGTAATTGCACAAGCGTAAAGCGTTTAACAACTTAATCACGAAGATGGGATCGATACCCAATGAGCGTAGAGCGGTTTAACAAAGTAGTTATAAAGATGGAAGTGATACCCACTTTCTGAGAATGGTACAAAAATGCGAGTAACCGTAAATGAAAACTGAATGCTTAACGCGACATGAGCAATTAAATTCTTAATTCATTCTACGCTTTATTCAAACTGTGATATTCTAAAAAGGTATGTTTCAAAATTTAAAAAATCTTGTAATTGAAGACCGATAACTAATACTGTTAAAATAAAGGCAAGAGGCAGCACTTGCTCGCTTTACGTTAATTTATTCTTGCAATATAAAGTGGCACGAATAAAGTGATTTTCAAATTTATTTTGAAAATTGTTGGTCGTGGAAAAAAAGTAATAAATGATAATAAATGCATTGTTTGTACCTATTTCTACAACATTTTTTGCAAATAATTAATTTTTTGCGAGATACATACATACATACATATAGTCACGCCTATTTCCCGTAGGTATTTTCCATGATTTTATTATTTTCACGATTTTCAAGGCTGTTACGGCACCCTTTCCTCTTCTACGACTGAGCTGAAGTTTTACACAGATTTTTTTTTATGCAATAACACCAAACCGGGTGGTCGCAAAATTTTATTTTATCAAGAGTAACTAAGGACAACGCTTTTTTTTTGCAGAGGTGGAGAAAATCCGTTACGGAGAAGTTATAAGTCTTTTAGCTTAAGGTCTACTGTAAGACTCCCTAACTGATCAGGTCTACTCACTAAAAACTCCACCCCTATTTAGGTCCGTCTGGCTATTGCCTCCGATGACACTTAGGCCTAAAGACCACCCAACTGTAGACTCATTGCATAAAACATTAAATAACGCTTGCGTCAAAAGCATTGAGTCTTGCACTAAATAAGGTGATAGCATTTATGGCGAATGTGGTATATTTGATAAAATTTTGTCCATTAAAAAAAAGGTTTTTTTAAAAAAAATGTATTAGGATATAGGAGCCAAACACTCGTCTTTGATAAACCATAGCAGTGCAAGATGGTTTTCTGTTGAAACGGCAGTAGTGCAGTCTAATAAACTCAAATTAAAGGAGTTTTAATGTTATATTTAAATGATAAATGTATGACATTTGTCAGTATTATATTTTTTACTTTTTTCTTAGGATATTTCTTGAAGTTGCTTTAGTATGTAATACTGTTTGATTACTGCTCCCTTCTTGATATTTCTTACGGGCTTCTTTCTCTATCAGTTTGGTTTTAACTTCATCTGATGAAAGCTTCACATTATTATAGGTGATAGCCATTATCAAGGATTCATATTTACTATTGAGTTCATTTAACATTACAAAAGCAAGAAAATCATCTTCGATTGTTACACCAATATCTGCCAACTTATATACTGTTGTTAATACATCGTTTATGTATTCCTCCATTGAACCGAAATTATCACGATTGATTCGAAATAGATGACGTTGAAGATCGAATTTCCTGTTCATAACTTTTGACTCAAAAGCCTTCTGGAGATTTTCCCAAGCTCCTTTTGAAGTTGTAGCCTTACATACATGTATGTAGCACGTAAGTTTCACACTTGGAGCGATTTTTGCTAAAGCTCTATTATCTCTGTCAATATTGATCGGACTTTGTATGTCTACATCAATGATGACTGTATCCCACAAACCTTCTAATATCAGGCTCATCTTCATAGCGAACTTCCATGAAGAATAGTTTGCATGTCCTTCCAATTTTTTTATATTTGGAACTGATGTGGACAAGGGTAAGGTCGAATGCATATTTGATACAGCCGGTGCTTCTAAATCACCAGCATTTCTCATCGTGATATCACCAACTCAGCAGAACATTTACTTTCAAACAACTAAGACCGCTGAACGACTACTGGGCCCATAACGGCAGTAGTGCCGTTTCAACATTTTCCCATAGTAGGGGATTTTGCAATTGCCGATTGTTTTATAAAGATGGCATATTTATGCTATATTTTTAATAATCCGTACACAAAAACGTAAAAAAAAAACCGACTTCAAAGACTGATATGGTTTTCTCATGGATGCCATTGTCAGAACTGGATCAAGCTAAAATGGGACCATGGGACCACGGGACCACATATGAAGCACCACATTTTAAATAAAAAAAAAGTAACAAACATAAAAAAAATACAGTCGAATTGAGAACTTCCTCCTTTTTTGAAGTCGGTTAAAAAGCCGTATTCCCTTAATCTTTTTCACGGTTCGAAGTTAAAAAAAATATATCAGCTTTCATAAAAAAGCTAAATGCGTGAAAAAGGAAATTAAATAAAAATGCAGGCAAAGATAGATTTTTCTTACTTTTTAAAAACCATATTTGAAGGGTGTCAATGTCCATTTTCAATTCTAAAAGAAATAAGATGAGTCCGTTTAAAAAAATCAGGTAGGTATTTACCCACGTCTAAAACAAATCAGGAGAAAATGAGTTACGAGGGCAGTTTGATAAGTCAGTGACTTTTTGAATTTCCCGCGCAGTTACTCCAAATGCAACAGTGCTGATAATCTATCAGTGGGCAACTTTCTAATTTTGAGCAAGCTACGTCGTGCAGTTGGTGTTTGATAGCCGTTCAAAGCAGACAACCTCGTGAATTTTTACGAAAATGGAAAAAAGTGAATTTCGTGTGCTGATTAAGCATTACTTTTTACGTAAAAAATCCATCACTGAAACTAAGGAAAGACTTGATAAATACTACGGGGACTCGGCACCATCAATTTCAATGGTTAAGAAGTGGTTTACAGAGTTCCGTTGTGGTCGCGTACCAGCACTAGTGACGCCGAACGTCCAGGTCGCCAAAAAGAAGTGATCACGCCGGAAATCGTCGATAAAATTCATGATGGAATGATATTGGATGATCGGAGAATGAAAGTGCGTGAGTTGGCTCATGCTGTAGGTGTACATCATATTTTACACGAATATTTGGACATGAAAAAACTCTCTGCGAGATAGGTGCCGCGATTGCTCACACTCGACCATAAGCGCAATCGTGTGACCACTTCAAAAGAGTGTTAAGCGATGTTCAGCCGTAATCCGGACGAATTTTTGTGCAACTGCTTCTTTTCTCTGGCGTCTGATGAATCTCCTCATCTGATTTTGGAGGACATAATAGTCATTTTCCATTTTTCTCGAGAAGGATTACCAATACTGTTATTTTTATTGCCTTACTAGTGTGTAGGTGGCATTTCGTACCCTCTTATAATCATCATAGGCTTCCGGCGTTTAAGTTGTCATGTATTTAGCCTTCCTTTTTTTGATACATTGTTCTTTGACTGCGTTGCAGAACCATGGAGCCGTGTTTTTGTTGTTTTATATTTCGGGTGCCAAGAGCTTCTGTTGCAGCTTCTATAATGTTCCGTTTTAGTTTTTTTCAACTTTCATTTACTGCTTTGGCTTTGCTTATTAGGGTCCTGTCAACTTTTTCCTGTAATCGTTTTCGGTACAGTTCTTTTATACTAATATCCTAAAGTGATTCAACATTTTTTTGTGTTTGTGTCCCTGGTTCTAATTCTGCCTTATTTTTCACCTTTATCCCTATTTTAATTTTTCCTAATAGTGAGCTGTGATTACTTTTCACATCAGCCGAATTCATTAAATCGTTGTTTTACACCTGGAACTATTTCATTGACTATGCGAGCATTTAAATCCCCTAGTACTATTATTGGTTGATTCTGTGTTAGCAATTCGATGGTATTTTGTAATTTGTCGTAAAAGTCTTCCCGCTCTTGTTTTGGCTTGTTGTCTTCAGGCGTAATATGGACATAACAATGAACTGTTTTAGTTTAAGAACTATTATACGAGGGCAGTTTGATAAGTCAGTGACTTTTTGAATTTCCCGCGCAGTTACTCCAAATGCAACAGTGCTGATAATCTATCAGTGGGCCACTTTCTAATTTTGAGCAAGCTACGTCGTGCAGTTGGTGTTTGATAGCCGTTCAAAGCAGACAACCTCGTGAATTTTTACGAAAATGGAAAAAAGTGATTTTCGTGTGCTGATTAAGCATTACTTTTTACGTAAAAAATCCATCACTGAAACTAAGGAAAGACTTGATAAATACTACGAGGACTCGGCACCATTAATTTCAATGGTTAAGAAGTGGTTTACAGAGTTCCGTTGTGGTCGCGTACCAGCACTAGTGACGCCGAACGTCCAGGTCGCCCAAAAGAAGTGATCACGCCGGAAATCGTCGATAAAATCCATGAAATGATATTGGATGATCGGAGAATGAAAGTGCGTGAGTTGGCTCATGCTGTAGGTGTATCTCAACTGATCGGGTACATCATATTTTACACGAATATTTGGACATGAAAAAACTCTCTGCGAGATGGGTGCCGCGAATGCTCACACTCGACCATAAGCGCAATCGTGTGACCACTTCAAAAGAGTGTTTAGCGATGTTCAGCCGTAATCAGGACGAATTTTTGCGCCGTTTTGTTACTGTGGATGAAACATGGATCCATCACAAC
Source organism: Agelastica alni (assembly GCA_950111635.1). Lineage (NCBI taxonomy): Eukaryota > Metazoa > Arthropoda > Insecta > Coleoptera > Chrysomelidae > Agelastica > Agelastica alni. The sequence continues at coordinate 6,721,193 of OX467716.1, read as the reverse complement.
ACGCCAGAGACCAAGGAACAATCGAAACAGTGGGTTGCTCGAGGTGAACGTGGACCAAAGAAGGCGAAACTGAGTCTGTCAGCCAACAAGGTCATGGCCACAGTTTTTTGGGATGTACGCGGTGTCATTCACATCGATTACCTCAAGAAAGGTAAAACGATCACCGGCGAATATTATTCAAAGCTTTTGAACAGATTCGACGTTGATTTGAAGCAAAAACGGCCGCATTTGGCTAAGAAGAAGAAAGTGCTGTTCCATCAAGACAATGCACGTGTGCACACTTGTCTAGTCACGATGGCCAAAATCCACGAATTGGGATACGAACTGCTACCCCATCCAGCATATTCTCTAGATTTAGCCCTCTGCGACTATTTTCTGTTTCCAAACCTAAAGAAATGGCTGGGCGGTAAGGGATTTGAGTCGAATGAAGAAGTCATTACCGAAACAAACGCGTATTTTGAGAGCTTTGAAAAAACCTATTATTTGGAGGGAATAAAAAAATTAGAAAAACGCTGGACTAAATTTATCGAGCTAAAAGGTGATTATGTAGAAAAATAAAATGTTTATTTGCGGAAAAAAATTTGTTTTATTCAAAAAGTCACTGACTTATCAAACCGCCCTCGTACGTAAGGATATATACTGACATTTCTCTAATTGTTCTTCATATCTTTTATGAATTGCCACTGCTACTCCTATTTTAATTTTTACCCGATACATATTTATAGCTACTATTATGATACTTCGCCAAGTTTTCTGGTGCCGTTGACCTTCGACGTTGTATTGTAGTCACTGACATCGGAGCAGAGAGCACAAACAGGAATTTTGGTCATTGTTTGACTCCAGAGAATTAAAATAACTAATTATAGCCTGTTTGTCACTTGTATTCACTTCTTCCATACACTCAAGCCTTTTACGTTCACAAAATGTTCCAATTTCTTGCGATTGTAAACGTATCCTTTTAGTAACTTAATACATTCCAAACAGGTTTTTTCTTTTAAAATTGTCGGCCATTTTCGTAAACAAACAAACACAATGAGACAACATGCGTCACTCAACTTTCCACGTGCACTACTGAGAAAGAGGATAATTATTGTCACATAATATTTAAATATCCCTGAATGAACATTCTCGGTTTATTAGATACGTTTTTTGTTGGACAATCCCTGTTTTTTTCGTATATAGCAACTTTAAATATCGTTGTAGAATGTGACATACGAGGGCGGTTTGATAAGTCAGTGACTTTTTGAATAAAACAAATTTTTTTCCGCAAATAAACATTTTATTTTTCTACATAATCACCTTTTAGCTCGATACATTTAGTCCAGCATTTTTCTAATTTTTTTATTCCCTCCAAATAATAGGTTTTTTCAAAGCTCTCTCGAAATACGCGTTTGTTTCGGTAATGATTTCTTCATTCGACTAAAATCTCTTACCGCCCAGCCATTTCTTTAGTTTTCAATTAAAATTACTCGCGTTAGCATTCGTTCACAAGAGCATATACAAATAAGAATGTTTGTTAAATCTATTGTTTTAAAAATACGAAACGTCACTTAAATCAATGTAGCAATCAGTAGCAGTAACAGTAAAAACAAAAACAAACGATGTTTTAAAATACGGACTTTTGGAGCAGTAAACATAAAGCTTAGCACTGATATTTGATATAAATCAATTATTAGGGACACGATATAATCTGTTATTTTTCAAGTTAAAGTGAATTTAGGTAAGTACTATGTTGGTTTTTGTTTTTGTATTTATTTTTAATTCATAAGAGAGCTTTGACAACAACGCATGGTTAACACATTAGTGTCTGCTTTTTGATAACTACATTTAATTTATTGCTTAATTATTCTCTCAAGTTTATATTCAATTTTTAAAACTACTAGAAAACTATATTGTTATAATTTACTGAAACAGAAAAAACAACATCTTTACGTTCGCGTGGCTAGGAGAAAGTCATAACCTTAACGTTAGTGTTACGCTATACAGAGATAAAAGTAAACACACTAACGCTGCAGCGTTGCCACATTTTTCATTCTGTTTGTCGGGATGAATAAAACGGTATTAAATTTTTTATTAAAATTGATTATTTTTCCTTATTATGTGCGATACAGTATACAGAGTGGACCAAAAGTCTGGAAACGGACAATTATCTCGTAAATTGCTAGTCCGAATTGTACAAAATTTAAGATAAGCCTATTTTGAGATACAGAGATTCCTCCTTTTTCAAATATCTTTTATTATTTATTCAAACCTTTAACTACGACTATTTCTACGAAAAGTATGACAGTGACATTGACGAAGGGTGTTGGCAGGAATACAAATTGGGCACTGGATAGCTTTATGAACAGCCAAAAAGTATCAAAAAGGCACGTCTGGCTCTGCATAGAGGTGTGTTGGTTCCAACACTTATGTACGCTAGTGATTGTTGGGTTTGGCAGAAGAAGCATGAAAGTAGAATTAATGCTGCAGAGATGAGTAGTCTAAAAAGTATAGCCGGAGTGACTCGGTTGGATAAAGCAAAGAATAGTGGTTACAAAGATAGATGAAGGAATGCTTAAATGGTTTGGACACGTAGAAAGGATGGATTAAGGAAGATTGACGAAAAAAATTTATTAGGCGAGGTCGGTAGAGGTCAACCTCGGCATACATATCTCGATTAGATCAACATTGTTTTGAAGAAACGCCAGGTCAAGAATACCAACAACCGACGAGCATTTATGAGAGCACTGATAAAAGTAGAGGAAGCAAAAGGTGTGTGTAAGAACCATAGCAAGTGAAAGGAAGTGGTCTCTGCCTATATGTGACTATATGTATGTATGTATGTATTTCTACGGTAGTCTTACCTCTTAAACGGCAAACAAATGGTAAAATTTCTAATGATAAATTGAAGATTTTTTAACCGAAAATTCCGAAAGTTTATAATTTTTTTCAGTTTTTTGATTCTCCATAAAAAACAGCTTGACCAATTTTGCAGAAAATCTAATCAGTTCCAAGTTGCGTAATTATGCGTCGAATGCAATTGGTCCCACGTTGTTATAATTGTTTGTTCCCGAGACAATCGAGACGAAAAATAATTCCAAAAGTTTACCATTTTTTTTTCAGTTCATTTATTCTCCATAAAAAACAGCATAACCGATTTTGCTAAAAATCTAATCAGTTTTAAGTTGCGTAATTATGCGTCAAGTGCAATTGGTCCCATGTCGATATCATTTTTTGTTCTCGAGATAATCGAGTCGAAAAATAATTCCCAACGCACATACGAACATACGTACATACATACATACATACATACACATACACACACATACACACACATACACACACATACACACACACACACACACACACACACACACACACACACACACACACACACACACACACACACACACACACACACACACACACACACACACATACAGGTGTCCACTTAAAAACTATTGTATTTAACTCTAGGGACCTTGAAATGAGGAGATATATCAAAACTCGGGATTCGCAATATCGGACCCATTACTATAACTTCCCCTGGGAGGTTAAAAATAACGTTTTATTTTTAACATTTTATACCAGTATTTACAAATTGGTATATGAAAAGATCTATGAACTACATTATTTTATTTTATACGAAACTGTTTTTTTTATTTTAAAACTTTTGCGACGAAAAATAATTCTTACTTTAACTGTTAAATACCCCGCATATAAATAGCGAATACAAGAACTCGAGTCTGCTGTCTCTAAAATTCCAGAAACACTCGAGCTGTATATTTACAAAGAAAACATTTAAATGCAAGATCTGTAATAATTCCTACTCACAATTCTCGCAGAGTGCTGGCATAAGGAATCAGAGAATCGCTTTTTAATACCTCCATACATTCTGCATCTTCTATAACTCTGAAACACAAACAAAAAGAATTTATCCATTAAATATGAAAATTGCATTAAACGTGTTTAAACAAAATGAAATGGTCATGATGCTTACTTCCTTTTGTAAATCAAGCAACAAATAAATATTGTGTAAGACATATTTAGATTCACCCCGTATGCATAGAGAGCTTTTGGATACACAAGCACATCTGGAGGCTAGGTATCTGGAGAAAAGGACGAGAAAGAGGCTGGCGGCAGTCTTGATGAAGGGACGACAATAAGTAGACGCATTTTTGTTATCGAGGAATAGTTTAAATACGCTTTACGATAAATATAGTTTTTGAGTAGAATACGTTTTTATTATTTCTTATGATTGTGTATACACGATAACAAATTTTAGCAAATCTTTAATACTTTCATTATTAAATTTATTATTATTTTTTGTAGTGAAAAAATCTGATTTGGGATTTTATGTTTATTATATATTTTTACTGCAATTTTAAAAAACAGATGAAAGGGCAAGACCATTTCGGTACACTAGCTATGTTTATGACTATTAGATTTACACTTAGAAACAGATGTGGTACAGGCCATTTCGTATCTACCATCAGATGAGAGTTTATGGTTTTAGGGCAAAAAATCTTTTGGTGTTGCCTACGACACATTTAGCATTAAGTAAAAATTCAGCTCCCAAACATTCAACAGTAATCATTCAGTTTTTGAACGTTTAACATTACACATGGGCTAACGGTAAACCCGTAAAAGACCGCAGCCGTGATCTTTACCAGAAAATACAAACCTGAACACATTAGCCCTCTGAGGCTATGGAATCAGGAATTGAACTACTCTGCGTCAGTAAAGTACCTAGGCGTACACCTGGATGCAAAACTAAAGTGGAACGTACACCTCGAGGCAAAGAAGAATAAAATGTATGCATCAATGTGGGCATGCAAGAGAGTCATGGGGAAAACCTGGGGTCTAAAACCGAGGGTAAGCCTGTGGTACTACCGTCACTAACTTATGTAGCAGTAGTCTGGTGGCCAAGGGTGGATGGGGCCGGGGCTGTGAACCTGTTAAGAAGCTTGCAAGGAAAATACTTGCGAGATGCAACGAGGGCAATAAGCACCGCTCCTACAGAGGGACTACAAATAGCCCTTAATATACCACCTTTAGACCTCCTGATAAAAGATCGGGCCAGGAACACTGCATACAAACTAAAGTGTCAGGGGGATGAAGGAGCAACGGGATTGACCACACCAAGATCGAGGCCCTCCACAAACACCCATTCATAATAAAATCAGACAAAATTTCAAAAAAGACCTTGATAGGGAAAGACTATAAAACAAAACTACCAACCAGAGAAGACTGGTCGAAGAAAACACCATTGACTAGCCCAGGAGTAAAACGACAGCACACTTGTCTCAACTTTCACATCCTATCGATCAGTAAATGATACAAATAGACTCGGGCAGGAACAGGTTAACTCCATCAATAGAGATCTTAAAACAATCGTCGAGTGGGGAACCAACAATCTTGTTCAGTTCAACGCACAGAAAACACAAAGCGCACGTTTTTATAAGAAAGTAAATTCCTTAAATCAATCCATCACAATGTCTGAAAATACCCTTGAATCAAATCCCTCCATCTCGATTTTGGGAGTCACGGTGTCTAATAATATGTCTTGGCATGACCATGTTGCTAACATCGCAAATTCAGCAAGCCAGAGGCTAGGTTTTTTGTGAAAAGCTAAACAGTTTTTTACTCCTGATCAACTATTGATGACGTACAAGGCTCAAATCCGACCTCTACTGGAGTATTGCTCGCACATTTGGGGTTCAGCACGAAGGCATTCTCTTCGTCTTCTAGATTCCATTCAGAAAAGAGCCATTCGCTTGATAAACAGCTCAACTCTCACAGATACCCTTCACCCACTAGAATATAGAAGAAGAGTTGCAGACCGTACATTACTCTACAATTTATTTCCATGGCAGATGCTCCAGAGAAATAAAAACTCTTATACCACCACTGGCTACATTCGGCCGAAGAACTCGGCACGCTGATCAGTTTCACCCATTTACTCTCAAGATTGACACTACAAGGACCAATCTTCATCAAAAATCATTCTTTTACAGGGCTGCTACAGGATGGAACAAACTTCCAAAATCAGTTTTTTCAGAGAACTATGACCTGCAACTTTTTAAAAAGCGGGTTCACAATCATCTCCTTTTTATAATCTCTCCCACTTTTAATAGTCACAGTGCGGGCCGTCCGCGGCCCACACGATAGGTCTACCCTTTTTGCGACTATTTTCAGTAAAAAAATCTGTTGACCAATCCGCATGTACAAAAAATAAGGATCCTGGGTACCTACAACTGTGTTGTGTAACATTTCGATTAGGGAATCTAACAATCGCTAAGATATCAAACTCAACAAAATTTGTTTAAAAAGTTGTTCCCTAGAGTTGTAATCCTAAACAAATTAATAAATTTTAGTATCCAAAAATGTTAAACGAAAAGGGAATTTAATGATTGAAAAAAAGACTATTTTTTAGATGTGTCCATTACAAAAAAAATTATTTAGACGAGTAAAGTAAAAAAAAACAATGCGAGTATCTAGGGACTTTTTTTTTTTTTTCGTAATTGAGTTTGGTTCGAGTTTTCAGGAATTAATCCGTATAAAGTGTTTTTGCTAAAACAAACATGAGAAAATTTCAAAATGTTCAATCAATTAAATAAAGGTAACAATTAAATGGTAAATAATAATGTTTCCATTAAGATATAATATGGTTTATTTTTAATTAAACATTTTTCACAATCAAGGCACATATAGTCCAGGGGTGGCCAGCCCGCGGCCCTCCTTGAAAATAGTCGCAAAAAGGGTAGACCTATCGTGTGGGCCGTGGATGAACGTCAATGCAATGGAACCAGGCTAGTGCTGTTTTGTTGGGAGACTCTGGGTATGGTATAGCTCCGTGGCTTATGACTCCTTTCGGGATGCAGAGACCCCAGAACAAAGGTCATACAATAGGCTGTTTACAAGAGAAAGATGCTTTAGACAACTGAAACAGCGTTTTCTCATCTTCTTCTTAAAGTGCCTATTGGGTCCGAATGTTGGCAATCATTCTGGCTATCATTATCTTGTTTGCAGCGGCACGGAATAGCCCGGTCGTGGTAGTAGAGAACCATGTTCTCAGGTTCTTCAGCCACGAGATACGTCTTCCTCCCGGTCCTCTCTTTCCCAATATCTTGACTTGGAGAATCCGTTGTAGAATTTCGTATCGAAGTTCGTTACGCATAATGTGACCAAGATATTTTAGTTTTCTGGTCTTTACAATATCCATGACTTCTAACTTCTTGTTCATTATTGTTAGCACTGATTGGTTGGTCACAAGGTATGTCCATGGAATCTTCAGAATTCTGCGGTACAGCCACATTTTAAAGGATTGTAGTTTTTTTGTGGAAGCCTCCGTCAACGTCCATGTTTCTACTCCATACAGCAACACAGAGAAGACGTAGCATTGAAGAAGCCTTATTTTGGTGTTCATTTGTAAATTTTTGTTTTTGAAGAGTGATGCCATTTTTAGAAATATTGTTTTCGCTTTCTGTATACGGCAGCGAATTTCTTGTGTGTGATCCCACTGCTCATTTATTATGGTACCTAGGTATTCATATTGCTGCGTTCTTTGATGTTTTTATTATTAACTGTCAGTTGTACATTATTGATGGGGGATTTGCTAATGACCATATATTTAGTTTTATTGATGTTAAGATCAAGCCCATATTGGTGGCTAGTTTCAGTTATTCGCGTCATGAGATATTGAAGGTCTTCTAGATTATCTGCGAAAACTACAGTGTCGTCGGCATATCTAATGTTATTCACTCTCCCCCCATTAACGAGTATTCCTGCTTCAATCTCCTCCAGTGCTTTTATGAAGATTTGTTCGAACAAATTCGACCTCTACTGGAGTATTGCTTGCACATTGGGGGTTCAGCACCAATGCATTCTCTTCGTCTTCTAGATTCCATTCAGAAAAGAGCCATTCGCTTAATAAACAGCTCAACTCTCACAGATACCCTTTCACCCTCTAGAACATAGAAGAAGAGTTGCAGACCAGTCATTGCTCTACAGATATTTCCATGGCAGTTGCTTCAGAGAAATAAAAACTCTTGTACCACCATTGGCCACATTCGGCCGAAGAACTCGGCACGCTGATCAGTCTCACCCATTTACTCTCAAGATTGACACTACAAGGACCAATCTTCATCAAGAATCCTTCTTTTACAGGGCTGCTACGGAATGGAATAAGCTTCCAAAATCAGTTTTTCCAGAGAACTATGACCTGCAACTTTTTAAAAAGCGTGTCCACAATCATCTCCTTTCTATAATCCCTTCCCCCTCTAATAGTCGCAGTGCGGGCCGTCCGCGGCCCACACGATAGGTCTACCCTTTTTTCGACTATTTTCATAAAAAAAAAAAAAATATATTGAACAGTGGGGGGGGGGGGGGGAAGAATACACCCTTGTCTAACACCCCGTTGTATTGATATGGTATCTGTACGTTCTCCGTCCACCCTAGCAAATGCCGTTTGTTGCCAATACAAGTTGGTGATTATTCTCTGGTACTTCTCATCTAGGCCTAGTTGTTCTAATATTCCCATCAATTTGTTATGTTGGACTTTATCAAATGCTTTCTGATAGTCAATAAAGCACATGTATACATCACAGTTAACATCTCTGCACCGTTGGATTAAAACTTGTATGGCAAATAGGGCTTCTCAGGTTTCCAGGGCATCACGGAAACCGAATTGGGTTTTAGATATCTGCTCTTCACATAATCTGTATAGTCTTTTGTGGAAGACTTTGAGAAATATTTTCAAAAAGTGGCGCATGAGACTGATTGTACGATATTCGTTGCATTTTTTAGCTCCCATACTACAACACTAAAAACGTGTCGAAATTAAAAAAGTGCCTTCTCTTGTCATGAGTTTTGCACAAGTCAAAACTTGCAAATCAGATTGACCACTCGACATACCCGAGTACCATCTACGTTTTTTGTTATATATGTTATGCATACCAAAACGAAGTACGCGTTCACTAAGAGGAGTAGTTACTCACTTCAATGTGGAGTCGCTACTTCTGAGAGTCCACTCAACTTAATACACATTATTAAATGAGTGGTTGTTGGATTTAAGCGTTTTGGTGAATATTGTCGAGAAACTCAATCAATTAAATATTAAATGTATCATTGCAAGGAAAAGATAACCTTTTAATCGACACATTTAATTATATCAAAGCTCTTCAGAAAAAATTGTTGTTATTTGAACCACAGTTGAAAAATAATAACGCTTACCACTTTCCATTGTTTCTCACGTCACAAAAGAAAATTTTTTTAATTTGATATAAGCAGACACACTACGGATATGGGAAAAAAAAATCTTTGCTGGATCAAATTGGATACGTTTTCCAGCTAACAGGAATATTTTTAAAAGTTCCAATCTAGTTTCGGCTTTATAGGACTTATAACCCAATAATTATTCACCATTTAAATTAAAGCTGAACTAGATGTAGATTGTAGATTGTAGGGTGGGTCGTGAAGGCCATGCTGCCTCTCAAGCACTTCGATCTTTTGTGCATATCCCTTAATCTATTCAAGGCCTGGGATTCCGCGACTTCAAGTAAAGTTTATCAGTTACCTGGGGGCTAAGGTTATGACATCGGAGGGTTTTAGGAAGGCCCCTTTCTGAAACTTGAGCCTCTTGCAGAAAAGCGCTATCACTCTCTATTTTGACCATCCTTTTCAGGTGATTTCTTAGAAGGCAGTGTCCAGTGAGGAGTCCCGTCACCAGTTTCAAGTCTTTCTTGTCCAACTCGAGAAGCTGTTTAGCTTTCCTTGGCGAAAGAATTATTAGCCTTTTCGCTTGCCTTTGTCCTGGCACTTTACGCCAGTGAGATTTCATTTCATCTGTTTCCCAACGTCGAACCTCTTCTTTCAAGTGGGCTTTGGAAAGTCCACAGAAGGGTTCTGGGCCGGAAAATAGTGTATTTGCCCCTTCTTTGGCAAGGCAATCTGCTTCTTCGTTGCCTTAAACTCCCTTGTGACCTGGAACCCACATCAGAGTAACCTGATAGTCTGCTGCCAGTTGTCTCAGGGACTGTTTATAGAAGCTGAACTAACCATAAAGGTTTTCCGTTGAAGACTAATTTATCATTATTGATTAATCCAGAAAGCTCGAAATGCAAATTTTTAATCCCATTATTAAATTATTAGACGTGTCATAAAGCATTTTATTTGCGTTTATGTTAATAATAAATTTTGTGTACAAAAATAAAAGGTTCTAAACAATTTTTTTTTAACTTACAAAATATCCAAATTATTCTTCAGTTTGGAGGGTACGTCAACCAATTCGCTTCCAGTACATCGGCATTTTGGAGAGTCAAGATCATCACACAGGCAATATTTTTCTAACCGATCCACCGAACGAGAATTACAAATGGTTGGATTTTCTGACAGATAAACCGAAGTGATATTTGCACTCATCCATAACCAAATAAATCTGAAAAAAATACACAACATATAATTGCAATAACATACAATTCTAATTATATAATTGGATTAATATTGACTTAAATTTTCTTCTTTTTCTGGTGCCCTGTCTGTCTTCAGACGTTGGCTATCATCATGCTTATGATTTTCTGAAATCGTTCCCTATCGGCTGCCGCACTTCAGCCGAAAGACCACACCATTGCCTGATATTGCGTAGCCAGCACAGCTTTTTCCGCCCTATCCACCTTTTACCTTCCACTTTTCCTGTATTATGAGGCGCAGTAGCTAATATTTAGATCCTCCGATTATGTGACCAAAGTACTCCGTTTTTCTCCTCTTTAAAGTTTTTAGCAGTTGCCGTTCCGTGGCCATCATTCTAAGGACATCCTTATTGGTAGTATGCGAGACCCACGATACTTTTAGAAATCGGCGGTAGCACCACATTTCAAATACTTCTACTCTATTCACCGTTGTGACCTTTAATGTCCACGTTTCGCAACCATAAAGTAGGACAGACCACACATAAAATTGTAAGACCCTTTTACAGATTTCTATTACATAGAAAAAAAAAAGACATACTAGAACACATAGAGGAAAAGAAACTAACGTGGTACGGACATGTTAGAAGAACTCCGGAGGATCGCTGGATACACCGGGTAACTGAGTGAAGTCCATTAGGCAGACGAAAGAGAGGTCGACCAAGGCGATCATGGAGAGACGAAGTGGATGAGGCGATGGAATTAAGAAACCTGCAGGACGGAGACTGGCAGGACAAGGACAACTGGAGACAAGGGCTGAAAGCAGGAAGGCAGCGACAGCTGTAGATATCCTGGATTATATATATATAGAACTGGTTTCCATGTCTTAAAGTCTTAAATGACTTTGATATTTGCCCCCAAAGTCACCCTACAAAATAAGTTTAGAGGTGAATAACATTTGCCCCCCTTCCCCGCTTTCATTTTTACTCCACCGCAGGGGTTGTCCCACCCTCCAGGAGTAAGAAATGACTTTCCTTCATCAGAAAGATGTACTCCATCGACTATTTAGGGCTTACCGGTAAATAAGATTTTTGTCGCTGGCTCCCAGGCCTATTTGTAAATCAACGGACCAATAATCTGATGTACTTGGAAACCACATCACACATTATCTTTGAACAAATATCTGCAGTTATGTGTGTGATAATTAATATTAATCGTGAAAGTGAATATTACACGGAATACAGGGTAAACAGTAACTATTGTTCCTGTCGGAGAGAATTGTTAATAAAAAGTTTATTAAAATTAGAAACAGTGTATTATTATACGATCATAAGATTACAATGTTATGTTTTTGAAAAAATGTTGTACAAATTTATTTTTTTAGTAAAAATTACGATAAAATACCAAAATTACGATGCTTTTATTTTAAAACTTTTGATTTTGCCTAAATGTGAAAAAAAAAACCAGTTAAATTTTAAATCGGGGGAGGAGGGGGTAAAAAAGTGATGTTTCCAAGGGATACCCCTATAATATCTACCACTCTCTCTTTAAAATTTCAAATAGCAACCCCTACCTTGTGATACATCAAATAAAAACCAAAGAAAAATGCAAATCAGCCATATTATCAATAATTTATTCTATCGATTAATTTTGCTGATAACACTAAATTTTGTGAAATAACATGACGACCTACGCCACTGTTGAATAGGTAGATGTCTAATTAGGGATCAATTAACTTACTTCTAAATACATGTCACCTTTTTTGACATTTTTTGTCATTTTGTTTTATTGGTTTAAATATATTAATAGTATATTTAGTTAGTTAGTTTAGTCATTCGTGGCGTTAAATTATCCATTATTTATAGCTGTAGCATCTTAAGTTATTTGGTGTATTCTCTGAAAGAACAAATAAAATATTATTTATTTACAGTCATCAAAACAAGTGCGTTCGAGGAACATAAAAAATAGTGAGATAAGAGAACGCTGTGGTGTAAAAGAAGATGTGGTTACAAAGATAGATAAAGGAATGCTTAGATGGTTTGGACACGTAGAAAGGATGGTTGAAGGAAGATTGACGAAACAAATTTATAAGGCGAGTGTGAATGGACCAGTCGGTAGAGGTCGATCTCGACGAACATATCTCGATCAGATCAACATTGTTTTGAAGAAAGGCCAGGTCAAGAGTACCAACAACCGACGAGCATGCATGAGAGCCCTGATGAAAGTAGAGGAAGCAAAAGATGTGTGTAAGAACCGTAGAAAGTGAAAGGAAGTGGTCTCTGCCTACCACTATGGGAAAAAGGCGTGACTATATGTATGTATGTAAAGGTACTACGGAAATTAGGAATTTGGATAAACTGCATTCGTTTGTAATAAAAAATAATAATCCCGGAGTTCTTGGCTAGCTGCACAAATTAAAGTATTGGGTCATTTTACTATATATCCTACTTATTCCATTCCAAAAGTATTAAAACTTTATTTATTGTTGTAAAACCGGTCAAGATAGGAAAATAAAATAAGTTTGGTATATAAACATACAGTGTGGAACAGCCAAATGAAAAAAATTCGATAACGAATAAATGAGAGCGTGTAGGGAAAAACGCTTAGACACGTCGATTTGTATTTTTAGATGCGCATTTTTTTCAAAAAAAATGAAATTATATAGGGTATGTTATGTGACAGTGGCCGATACCAACTTTCTTATTTTAAATACAACCCCCTGTATATTATTTATTTTTTGGATTCTAGAAAATTCTAGACATAATTCATGTACAATGTCCCATACCATTTAAAGTGGAACTGGGCTGGACATGTCGCAAGAATGACCAACGAAAGATGGACCAAAAAGATCATAGAGTGGAGACCTAGGCAAGATGCGTTCAGGAACAGAGGTCGTCCGCCGACCCGGTGGACGGATGACATAAAAAGAGTTGCACCAAATTGGATCCAGGATGCCCAGGATCGAAATAAATGGAGATCGTTAACGGAGGCCTATGTTCAGCAGTGGACGAGACAGGCTGTTTGATGATGATGATGATGATGATGTCCCATACCTATCTTCAACTGTTTCGGAAATATTAAGTGTTTCAGATGTATTACAGGAGCTCATGGAAGACGATTTTGACAGGAGAACGTATTTTTGTTTTTGTTTTCTTTTTTTTCTTATAAAATACAAATTCATCATTAGCGTAGTAAAGACGACTATGACCGCAAAATTGAATTTTGCGAAACAATGTCTCAAAAATAAAATAGGACGTAAATTTGGTTGAAAATATTTGTTTCAGTGATTAATCAACGTTTTATTTAAATGGCTTTGTTAACAAACAATTGTAGCTACTGAAATGACGAAAATCCTCACGTGTTTCGAAAGGATAATATTCAGTTTTCAGCGAAGATCAATGTATGGGGTGGTATTTTAGAAAGTGAGATATTTGGACCACTTTTTATTCACCAAAACCTAACGGAAGAATTGTACCTATAATTATTGGAAAATGAAATTGATCTACCCATTACTCAGTCATTAGAAAGACAAGTTAATAAACAGGAAAATATGGTGCTAGATGAACAAAATATATATCTTTAACAGGATGGAACTACACCAAATTACACATTAGCTGTATAACAATGGCTAGACGAACGATTTTTAAGACATTGAATTAGCAGAAGGGGTTTTATAGAATGGCCAGCAAGATCTCCAGATCCAACACAACGATATCCCAAAAAATACAAAAAGACGCAAATTTTGTTAAGTAATGAATTAATGTTTTATTGTTTGTTAACAAACATATTTGTAGGTACTGGGATGACGAAAATCCTCACGTGTTTTGTCAAGATAATACTCAGTTTTCATCAAAGACCAATGTATGTGCTGGTATTCTAGGAAATGAGATAATTGGACCAGTTTTTATTGACCAAAACCTAACAGGAGAAATGTACCCACAATATTAAAAAATGAAATTGATCTACTTATTACTCAGTCACCAGAAAGACAAGCTGATGAACAGGGACATATGGTGCTAGATGAAGAGAATATATACCTTTAATAAGACGGAGCTGCACCACATTACGCACTAGCTGTAATACGGACGAAATGAAATCTCACTGGCATAAAGTGCCAGGACAAAGGCAAGCGAAAGGGCTAGTAAGTCTTTCGCCAAGGAAAGCTAAACAGCTTCTCGAGTTGGACAAGAAAGACTTGAAACTCGTGACGGGACTCCTCACTGGACACTACCCTCTAAGGTACCACCTGAAAAAGATGGGCAAAACAGAGAGTGCAACTATCACTCTCTGTTTTGCCCACTACTGCGAGAACTTCGCTGAAACTGCAGAACATTTGCTTTGCGAATGCCCAGCGATTTTCTGCAAGAGGCTCAAGTTTCTGGAAGTGGCCTTCCTAAAGCACTCCGATGTCAGAAACTTAGCCCCCAGGAAACTGATAAACTTTACTCGAAGTCTCGGAATCCCGGGCCTTGAATAGATCAAGGGTTAAGCACAAAAGATCTGATAGGTCGAAGTGCTTGAGAGGCAGCATGGCCTTCACGACCCACCCTACAATCTACAATCTAGCTGTAATACAATGACTAGACGAACGATTTCTAAGACATTGTAGTGGCAAAAGGGGTTCTATAAAATGGCTGGCAAGATCTCCGGATCTAATATCACTTGACTTTTTTCTGTAGGGCTATTTAAAACCAGTAGTTTACAAAACTCCTCGCGAAGGCATTAAAGAACTAAAGCTTGGAATGTAAACGAATTAATACCTATAAAAAAACGAAGCACACTTTGAACATATACTGTAAATACATTTAGGGAGCTGTTTGTTTAAGTTCATTTTAGCTCCTATTGTAATTTCGCAGTTTAATTTTATCTGCAAAATAAATTGTTGTTTACATGGCCGATTTGCATTTTTCTTGGGTTTTATTTAATGCATCACAACGTAGGAGTTGCTATTCGACATTTTAAAGAAGGGATAGGGGGCTGTTAAAGTGGTGCCACTTGGAAACAGCGGAATAACATTTTGAAACCTCCCCCTTGATTTAAAATTCGACGTGTTTTTTGTTTTTTTCCCATTTACGCAAAATTAAAAGTTATATAGAGTGGCTGGTTTTAAAATGAAAGCACTGAATTTAATTTTAAAAAAATATTTTAATGTTGCCAAACAAAAATATAATTTTTTTTTAAATTCCTAAGTTTTAATAAGTTTTAATTATTAGTACTTTTCGGTTTTCCTTTTGAACAAAAAGTAATCCATTAATCCATTTTTTTTATTATTTCGTTTTATTTTATAGTGAGTGAAACACATAAAATAGGTAGTGGAGTAATATTTCAAATAGATATTTTTTTAATATACCACATACTGTTATTGGAATTACATTTTTCCCTATTTATTCGTGAACTTTAGTCATTTTGTTCTTTTTCACCTAAGGGTATACGTTTAATAATAAAAAATACATTTATCCAAAAAGAAAAATTCACTGGTTTTACAGCCTGTAAGTTTTTTTTTACTGAAAATAATCGCAAAAAGGAGAGACCTATTGTGTGGGCCGCGGACGGCCCGCACTGCGACTATTAGAAGGGGGATGATTTAGAGAAAGAAAATGATTGTGGACCCGCCGTTTAAAAAGTTGCAGGTCAAAATTAAAATATTTAATTTTACTCACCACCTTTTACGGCTGATATCTCGGAAGGGGGAGGGCTGAGGAAACTTTGTTATGTGAAAGATTCATTCTAATTTCATACGGGCAATCACCTTCCGAATTTTTTCGCGATAATTTAGACTGTATGTACATGCATTGGAAAAGTTCGTATCGTTTATACGGACAAATGAAGCTTTAGTTGTAAAACTGTTATAAATAATACATAAACCTTACCTTTGTTCCAAATATAACTATCAAATCAATGTGCCATTTTTATAGAAGTTTATTGTTGTCACTCGTAAAAAGTAAATAAGCCAAAAAAGCGAACATTTATTTAAGGATACATATAAAGCAGTAATGTATACAAACCAGGTGCTTTCATAAAATAATGAATAACCCTGTACAGGTACTAGTAAATAACACATTATTTAACAGTATTATTTTTATATATATATTTTTTTTTTATGAAAATAGTCGCAAAAAGGGTAGACCTATCGTGTGGGCCGTGGACGGCCCGCACTGCGACTATTAGAAGGGGAAGGGATTATAGAAAGGAAATGATTGTGGACACGCTTTTTAAAAAGTTGTAGGTCATAGTTCTCTGAAAAAACTGATTTTGGAAGCTTAAAAGGATTCTTAATGAAGATTGGTCCTAGTAGTGTCAATCTTGAGAGTAAATGGTTGAGACTGATCAGCGTGCCGAGTTCTTCGGCCGAATGTGGCCAATGGTGGTACAAGAGTTTTTATTTCTCTGGAGCATCTGCCATGGAAATATCTGTAGAGCAATGACTGGTCTGCCACTCTTCTTCTATGTTCTAGAGGGTGAAGGGTATCTGTGAGAGTTGAGCTGTTTATCAAGCGAATGGCTCTTTTCTGAATGGAATCTAGAAGATGAAGAGAATGCCTTGGTGCTGAACCCCAAATGTGCGAGCAATACTCCAGTAGAGGTCGGATTTCAGCCTTGTACGTCGTCAACAGTTGATCAGGAGTAAAAAACTTTCTGGCTTTCCACAGGAAACCTAGCCTTTGGCTTGCCGACTTTGCGATGTTAGCAACATGGTCATGCCAAGACATATTATTGGACACCGTGACTCCCAAAATCGAGATGAAGGGTTCAAGGGTATTTCCGGACATTGTGATGGGATGATTTGATGAATTCACTTTCTTGGAAAACGTAGCACTTTGTGTTTTTTGGGCGTTAAACTGAACAAGATTGTTGGTTCCCCACTCGACGATGGCTTTAAGATCTCTATTGATGGAATCAACCTGTTCCTGCCTGAGTCTATTTATATCATTCACCGAAAGTGATCGATAGGATGTGAAAGTTGAGACAAGTGTGCTATCGTATGCGAAACTGTAAATGGGGTTCGTGGTGGTTTTCAAGAGGTCGTTGATGTGTAAAAGAAATAAGGTGGGGGACAGGATGGAACCCTGTGGGACCCCGGCATTAGTTTTAAACGCAACAGAAGAAATACCGTCAACTGCCACATGTAAGGAGCGATCTTGCATGAAGCTCAAGAGCCATTGGCGCAGTTTGGTTGGGAAACCGTAGGCAGATAATTTACTTAACAATGCCTGGTGCCAAACGCGGTCAAAGGCTTTAGATATATTCAAGGCTTTTGCACGGGATTCACCAAACTTTTCAATAGTGTTTGTCCAGAGCTGAGTGACATAAGCCAGCAAATCTCCAGTAGACCGAAGTTGTCGAAATCCATATTGTCTGTCATGGATTATCTCAAATTTCTCTAGATATTTGATAAGTTCTGTGTTAATCGCTTTTTCCATAACTTTGGATATGACCGAGAGCAATGCAATAGGGCGATAATTTGCAGGAATATTCTTCTTTTCTTTTTTCGGAATCGGTTGGACTTTAGCGTTTTAGAAGAATCTACATGCATACAGTTCCTTATCGCACGGTACGGGCTTAGCGGATGGGGGCTAGGCGAAAGAAAGTGTAAGATTTTTCCGTCACGAAACATCAGACGCAAATGTCGTATACCAATTATACCTGCGCAGCCGGTGCGAACTTAATGGCTATCTTGAACCAATAAGCGCGCACCTATGACCGGGCACAGCCAATAGCATACGCGCTATGGATAACTCTTGTTATTGGTCAATATACATTAATAATGCATTGTGAGAGTGGCTTAGAAGATAATAACAATGACGCTAGGAAAAATTCAGAGTTAAAGTGCAACAACATGTGAATAATTTATTTTTAACCTAAAATTTTTATATTAGGACTCTCTTAATTTTTTTAAGCCAATTAGTTGACAAATTGACTTAAAAAACCATCTTGTAGTGCCTATCCATTCCGGATGTTGGCTATTATATTGGCAATTCGCACTTTATTGACTGCAGCTCGGAATAGCTGGTTGAACTAAGCTCTTAAGTTTTTCAGCCAAGATATTCGTCGTCTGCCTGGTCCTACGGTTTCATACACTTTGCCTTGTAGAATATTTTGCAAAAGTTTGTATCGGCTCTCATTACGCATTACATGTCCTAGATATTGTAACTTTTGAGCCTTAACCGTATCTTGCCCATCCTTCTCGGCACTTCTGCATTGGTAACCCGGTCTGTCCAAGGTATTTTTTGAATTCTCCGGTACAGCCACATTTCAAATGCCTCAAGTTTCTTGGAGGAAGCCTCCGTCTCTCGAATTTCTTTGTCCACTCCGTCTTTCCAGCTTCTGCGCGGTCTTCCTCGTTGTCGGTTTTCTTGGGGGTTCCAGTTTAGTACTTTTGGGATTCTGTGTTCTGACATTCTTTGGACGTGTCCATACCATGTTAGCTGTTTAGTTATGTCATCAATAATGTCGTGTTGTATTCCTATTTTTTGTCTAATGGTTTCATTTGGGACTCTATATCTCCTGGATTTTCCTGCCGCTCTTCTTCAGAAGACCATTTCTGTGGCTTTTATCTTTCTTTTTGTTTTTTCTTTTATCGGCCACACCTCCGAGCTATATGTTATTATGCTTTTTTACAATGGAGTTGTAAATCCTATTTTCTTTGGTTTTTGGTTTTGTCCCATAGAATACTCTTCAGCATGAAAGTAGCACTTCTTCCCTGTCCGTTTCTGTACGATATAGCTTTGTCTAGTGTCCCTTTCTTGGATATTTTTATTCCTAGGTATTTGTATATATTGCATTGTTTGATGAAAAAAGCAACTTTATCATTAATGATATACCAGCATCGGTTATTACTTCAAATACTCTCAAATACCTAAGTTTTAAAGTAGATCGGACTTATCCACTAATTGGCACGGCACACGAGAGTTTACTGTCAAGACATAGCTTTTTCACTCTGGATAGAAGACGAGAATGTTCTAGTGTCATTATGCTACACAAAATAATTAACAATGAAATTAAATGTCAATGCTTACTACATCAGATAAACTTTAAAATTCCCCGTCAGGCATCTCGATACACCGACTCATTCTACACTACCACACCACGAACAAATATACTTAAAAACTCTCCTGTTCATACTATGTGTAGCAACTATAACCTTATAAGTGACCAGCTTGATATATTCTATTGTAATGTGAGGCAAATTAAGAGCTATTATTATCAGCAGTAATAATGTTGTGTTAGTCTTAAGCTTTCTAGTAATGTTAGTCTTATTTTGTAAATTGTGTATTACTCTTAAGCTTTTTTATTGTTAGTACTATTGTGCAAATGTTTACTTTGTTCCTGTTCTGTAATTGGAAATCTTTTTTTCTGTAGAACAGTGTAAATAAATAAATAATTTTCAAATCAAAATATTCCGAAAACGGTACACAGTATCGAGTTTTACCAAGAGTACCTTTTTGGTGTAAAATTGAATGATATTTAGGTTCACTTAAAATTTTGATTAATAAATCTAACTTTAAAAAATGTTTGTTCAATACTACTTGGTACGAACCGTGTAACTGGCGCACTCTATGAGAGTCAAATATAAAAACAAATTCATGTGATGTATCAGCTTTTAAAACATATTCGTATAAAATTTCATTACAATATTTTCAGTAGTTTCGGCAAAATCGTAATAAATGTGTATACATTTTTTTTCTTCAACGCACTTTATCTTGAATACATGTGGCGTTACGAAAATTTTTTACTAAGCAAACTCCAATTATTTTTTAGTTTTCTACCTATCCTAGAGGCACGGTCACATTTTTTTGAAACACCCTGTATTTGTCAAATACCTTAAGGAACTTTGTTCCTATCGGGTGTCTAATGACGACACAACGCAACTTGTTATTACTGAATCTTTCGGAGTTGATAATTGTTAATCACGAAGTTGATTTATTAATTTTAAAAAAACAAAATGTTAAATTGTACGAAAAAAATGACAATATCACCATTAAACTGGTTCGTTAATTTCTTTATTACCAAGTTGTTGGAGTTTTTGCATTGTAACTGACAACATTCCTATTTTCTCTTTTAAAAATCAAAATTTAAAAAACTTTCTTTTCGATTAAGTTATCATTTTAAAAAAAGTCTTGTTGGTACCTACACGTTTCGTTATGCTTATTTTTCTTGGTAATTTATGACTCAGAAACACGATAGGACCTAATAAAATTAATTAAAGAGAATGATGTCGTTTCTTCACCTTTGAACCCAACATTTATTACAAAATGACGGCTGCTTTATAAACAGGCCTCACGAATATTTTTCGACGTTTTTGAAATCGTATTAATTAATGTATTAAATTATATAGTGTAAATAAATAAAGATTAAGCTATTTCTGTAATCGATCTTTACACGTCAACCTTATACACGCAAGGATCCATTCCAGCACCAACACTATTTTTACTTCACATCAACGACCTATTGAAAGCAACTTCATGTCCCGTACACAGCTTTGCCGATGATAGTACCCTCCATACCGCTTTCTCTTCCAGGGCCCCTATATCAGCCCGTGAAACCAGAAATGAACGAGGAAGAAATGTTAACAATACAAATATGGACTTAGCAACAATTCTCGAATGGGGATCCAATAACTTGGTAGAATTCAATGCAAACAAAACACAAGCATGTCTTTTCTCTAGAAAAGCCGATCTCACTGTGCCTAACATAACTTTGTCAGGAGTAACCATACCACTGAAGTCATCTAAATCGATGCTTGGTATTACTATCAGCAATAACCTTTCCTGAGAAAATCACGTGAGGTCCATTGCCAAAAGTGCATCCCAAAAACTTGGTTTTTTATTTCGTGCCAAGAGCTATTTCACCTCCAGTCAGCTGCTTATGATCTATAAGGCACAGATCCGACCTGTACTGGAGTACTGTTCCCATATTTGGAGTGCAGCACCTAAACATATCCTGAAGCTACTGGATTCTGTCCAAAAAAGGGCAATTCGTCTCGTCGGTGATGCCTCGCTTACAAACTCGCTCACTTGTCTGGAACACCGTAGAAAAGTTGGCGATTTGTCTCTATTTTATAGATATTTTCATGGGCGATGCTCTTCTGAAATATCAACAATCGTTCCTCCTTTGGCAGTCTCTTCAAGATTAACCCGTCAAGTTCAGTCTTCACACCCCTTCGTGGTCACTTTGGAGACCTGCAGAACATCACTTTCCAAAGACTCATTCATCCAACGAATTGCGAGGCTTTGGAACTCATTGCCTAGGGAGGTGTTCCCCGAGGCATACAACCTCCAGAAATTTAAGAAGAACACCAACTCCTACCTTCTTTCCCTTGGTTTCCACGATGTTCTCTGAACATTACAGGATATCCCTTTTCGTGGGAACCAGAACATAAAAAAAAACAAAAAACACAGGGGGCCACAAAAAACAATCCACCCCGGTACACATTTGGCAGTATTTATAATTTAATGAAATTCTGGAACACGTTTATTTTTGTTACAAGAAGCACATATTTTTACGATACAGATATCTGTCATT
Organism: Agelastica alni; assembly: GCA_950111635.1. NCBI lineage: Eukaryota > Metazoa > Arthropoda > Insecta > Coleoptera > Chrysomelidae > Agelastica > Agelastica alni. The sequence goes on along the minus strand of OX467716.1, from coordinate 6,699,285 downwards.
TTACTCATAGTTCAGACAGTTATAACAGTTATAATTTACTAACGACAACTAGCGCTCTCTATTAGTAATGCTAGAGTCCAAATTGGCAATCCTTATGCCAAAAAACGTCAAATTACCAATTTTTTAATAGAAATTGTAAAAACATGAAAAATTATTGCGAAAATCAAAATCCATATTTATTAAACTTTAACACCCGGTATCTCGGAAACTAGCAATATTTGTATAACGCATATTGGGCAGCATCATCATATTTTGAGGTCTAGAATCTACAATTCAGACATTGGAAATTCTTAATGAATCACCCTGAAATGTTTCTGAAAATGGTACGTGTGGAATGTATAATTAGGAACCAAAAATTCCTTTAAACTTTTTTCCTTAAGTCATCCGTTTTCTTAAAAATTTTGATTTAAATGTAGGTTTGGCAACCATGCGTTTTTTTTACTGAAAATAGTCGCAAAAAGGGTAGACCTATTTTACAGAAGTCTTTGTGTCGTGTTCACAACATTTCTACGCGGATGATACTCAGTTATATATTTCATTTTTACCAAGTGAAGCTAATCAAGCAGTAACAGCAATTAACTACGATTTACACAATATTCATGAATTCTCTAAGAATCATTGTTTTCAGTTAAATACATCTAAAACCAGTGCAATTATTTTTGGAAATAAAACACATACAAACATTTTTAAGCAGAATTATTCCCCAAAGATCGCAATTGATGGCCACTCTATTCAGTTTAGCTGTAAAATTAAAAATTTGAATTGATGAAGACTTAAGATTTTTTATCACATTAGCATATGTTTGCAAAAGGCATATGCAGCCTTGAAACTTATTTTTCGAGCTCGGCATAGTTTAGACAGATTTACTAAATCATTGCTTTGCGATGGTTTTGTACTGTCCAAGTTAAATTATTGTCACATCTTACAACATTTTTGTTTAAATACTTTCGATACTAACCGCATACAAAATTCATGCTTAAGACTTATTTTTGGTATACGCAAGTTTCAGTCTATCAGTCACACATTTCAAAATATTAAATGGCTCAATATGAAAAATCGTCGACATATGCACTCGGTCTTATTTTATGTAAAGTTGTTAAAAGAAAAGTCTCCTCCATATCTATATCAAAACATCAGATTTAGAACGGATATACATACACTAAACTTAAGACACAAGAATACCCTATGTAACCTATATACCTTTATGTTCTAGTGGGTGAAGGGTATCTCTGAGAATTGAGATGTTTATCAACCGAATGGCCTTTTTATGAATGGAATCTAGAAGACAAAGAGAATGCTTTGGTGCTGAACCCCAAATGTGCGAGCAATACTCCAGTAGAGTTTGGATTTGAGCCTTGTACGTCGTCAACAGTTGATGAGGAGTAAAAAACTTTCTAGCTTTCCACAGAAAACCCAGCCTATGGCTTGCCTGACTTTGCGATGTTAGCAACATGGTCATGCCAAGACATATTATTAGACACCGTGACTCCCAAAATCGAGATGGAGAAAATTGATTCAAGGGTATTTCCGGGCATTGTAATGGAATGATTTAAGGAATTCACTTTCTTGGAAAACGTGGCGTTTTGTGTTTTCTGCATACTGTATTATGTCTAAAGGACCGCACTATTTTCGGGGACACCCTGTGTATGCAATATTTTTTAAATGGTCGCTTTAGGAAACAATGCTTAAAACCTAATACATTTTTAACCAGAAACAAAAGTTGTTACAGTTCCAGAACTTTTCGTAATTCTTTACAATCAGACAAAAGTTTGTTATTAACACAAAGCCTGTTACACACATTTTAAAAATGATATTGATAAAATGATGTATCACAATTCCCCAGAAAAAAGAGCCTTTTATATTTTCTTTCACAAATTTAATATTCAAATATTGTCTTCTCTTGGGTGTTTTGTTATTTTTCATGTTTCTTTAAGTTGTTTGTATTTGTTTTTTTTTGTAAAAACGGGCAGAATTCATGTAACAAGATAAGTTGTTAAGTGTTATAAAGAAAAGGTAATGGAAAAAATAAACTTGACGAAACAAAACTTAATCCCGAATTGTATTGGAAAATTCCTTAACGTGTTTTTATGCAGCGTTTATAAATTTAAAATTAAAAAGATATATATATATATATATATATATATATATACATATTTTTCATAAATAAAAAATAATGGGTTAAAAAAATTTAATGGTATTTCAGTCACTAAAAGTCTTGCTTGTTATCGTAACGTTTACATTACTAAATTTAATAAAAATGATAAATGTACACTTTATTTCATATCTATTTATTTAACACTAATCACTGATTAATTTATTTATTTATCCCAGAATTTTTATTTAAACCCCTCAAATCGACGCAAATAATATTTACCATAAGACGTACCGTATGTCCACAAGTGAGCATAGGCAATACTCCCATACCACTGAAAAGCGAAGTAAAATACCTTGGGCTTCACCTAGATCAAAAATTAACATGGAAAAGCCACATAAAAGCTAAAAGGCGTCACCTAGATCTCAAGTTGAAAAGCATGTACTGGCTGATGAACAAAAAATCAAAACTTTCAACTGAAAACAAAATAATTATATACAAGGCAATCCTAAAGCCAATCTGGACGTATTGAATCGAACTATATGGATGCATTAAGCTATCTAATACAAAAATTCTTTAAACCTTTCAGTCGAAGACAATAAGAATGATAATTGATGCCCCGTGGTACGTATTAAATCAAACCATACACAACGACCTCCGAATCCCATACGTGCAAGAAGTAATTAATCTCCATGGCAACGAAAACAAGAAGCGCAGTACTGACCACAGAAATCAGCTCATCAGAGAGCTATTCAACCAACCAAACGATGAAAAAAGACTCCGAAGAACATGGCCAGAACCATCAGTGGATGGTACCTGACTCGTGACATCAGCAATATATACACATCATTTACTAATTACTCTGTATAAATATATAAGTAGATTGTAAAAGGCAATAAATTAAATAAAAAAAAATTACTTTGGCAGCTGTAAAGTTCTATAGCTCATTTCACCAATATACGACGGTATCTGAATAGTCACCGAGGCATCGATTTAAGGGGCGCACTGTGTTGATAGATACATGAATTTTTTGTTTATTATTATATTTTTGTTAAAAGATTTTATTTTTATTTTTTGCTTTATTGTAAACAGAAATCGTTTTTGTAGCTCTCGATAAGTTTTTTGGCTAGAAATAGGCACATATTTAATTACGTTAAAAGGAAATGCAACAAAAATAAATTATTGGTACAAATTTAATAAATATGTTTAATCATGTAGTACTAACTGCATTATCGGGTATCAGATTTAAAGTCATCCTAATTGGAATCACTGTCGTCGCTATTCTCATTCGAATTATAAATGATAACAGGATTAACTGCTTCGATACGGTTTTCACGAACCCACCATTTTTCTATTAAATTATCACATTTTCCCCAAATTTCAGGAGAGGCAGTATTAAGTGCTCGTTTCCAAAATAGCCTTATCACTGTAACCATTAGATCCAATGTGATTGTCATAATAAGTTTTGCATATTCCCCAAATATACTTAATGGGATTAAATTGGCAATGATAAGCCGGAAGTCTTAACACACGATGTCCATAACTGAGTATAATTTACGTAAATTTTTCTCTTTCGTACCTTTTAGCTATCGATAATAATTCCGGCTTGAAGAAATACTGTGGAAATGTAATTTTTTCGTTATTCTTTTATTTTTTGTACCGTCCAGTAGTTTCTTAGTTGCATATTTAAAATTTCCAGATGGTACGGAGAATTATCTAATACAATGATAGATGGATCATGTAACGATAATAATAGTTTTTCTTTTAACCATTTCACAAACATCTCTGTATCTCCGATTTTGATTTTGACGAAAATAAAATATCCGCCGCATCAACAAAACCATGCTTTCCACCTGCATGCACAATAATGTGTTTTTTTCTTCACCGTCGGTGTTTTTCATAAACTTTATGTTATCGTCCTGCCATAGTATATTTCATTAGGAGTCGAGAAAATAGGCTTTTTACGTGCGCGTGGGACAAGTTTTTGTGGGACCCAAGTACACAAATTCATTTACTTATTCCACACTTTCTCCTCGATTAGAACTTTACAGTTTGTCATGCTTTCTTCTCTTTCATGAACCATTATTTTTGTTTTGCGTACATTTATTTTCATTCCTTTGATTTTCAGAGCATCATACATAACATTAACCATCGCCTGCAACTCCTCTTCAGATGACGCTAATATGACTTAATCATCGGCGTAAAGAAGGCATTTGACGATGAAATCATTCATTTTCAATTCATACGCACTCTCTTTTAAATCTTTTAAACAATATAATATGTATAAGTTAAACAGCCATGGCGAAGCTACACAGTTTTTCCTTCACCGTCGGTGTTTTTCATAGACTTTATGTTATCGTCCTGCCCTAGTATATTTCATTAGAAGTCAAGAAAATAGGATTTTTCCGTGCGCGCGCGATAAGTTTTCGTGGGAGGCATAGCCGAACACGGAAAGTCGTGCAATCATATAATGAACGATATATATCTACCTGCAAACTACAAACTGTTAAGATATTATCACTAAAAATATTAAAAAATTATCAAAAAACAAGCGTTATTTACCCCGTTGATAAGAAAATAAACAGAAAAATTTGCTATTTCTAGCGAACTGTCAATAATATAATATTTTACTTTGACATTCAGGTAAGCAGCTGATGACACTAGTGCACCGTAAAAATTGTCGAGTGGGGAACCAACAATCTTGTTTAGTTCAACACCCAAAAAACACAAAGTGCCACGTTTTCCAAGAAAGTGAATTCCTCAAATCATCCCATCACAATGTCCGGAAATACCCTTGAACCAAGTCCCTCCATCTCGATTTCTGGAGTCACGGTGTTCAATAATATGTCTTGGCATGACCATGTTGCTAACATCGCAAAGTCGGCAAGCCAAAGGCTAGGTTTTCTGTGGAAAGCCAGAAAGTTTTTTACTCCTGATCAACTGTTGACGACGTACAAGGCTCAAATCCGACCTCTACTGGAGTATTGCTCGCATATTTGGGGTTCAGCACCAAGGCATTCTCTTCTTCTTCTAGATTCCATTCAGAAAAGAGCCATTCGCTTGATAAACAGCTCAACTCTCACAGATACCCTTCACCCTCTAGAACATAGAAGAAGAGTTGCAGACCAGTCATTGCTCTACAGATATTTCCATGGCAGATGCTCCAGAGAAATAAAAACTCTTGTACCACCATTGGCCACATTCGGCCGAAGAACTCGGCACGCTGATCAGTCTCACACATTTACTCTCAAGCTTGACACTAAAAGGACCAATCTTCATTAAGAATCTATCTTTTACAGGGCCCACACGATAGGTCTACCCTTTTTGCGACTATTTTCATAAAAAAAAAATCCGTGCCGGCGCACGGAAAAAGCCCACTTTCGGTGCGCTAAATAGGCATGTAAATATAGTGTTTTCAGGTTTATATAATGAAAAATTCTTTTTGTTTCACCTCTAGCAAAAATCAAATTTTCGTTCAGATAAACAAATAAAGAGCATTCTTGTTAACAGTGAGTATAATTTCTATAAAAACGGTACGATTTAATGTACGATTTAAATGTTGGTATCCACTACAATAATAACCCAGGATGACTAATTACTTTTAATCTAACAAAAAATCTAAAAAAATAAATCAATAAGACAAATTAAAGCTTAATAGCTTAGTTAATTAGTGAAATTTGTTTGGATTACTTACCTACCTCGCTTATTATGTATAATAAATAAAGTAATTAAGAACAGATTTGTTTGCAAAATTAACCGTGCTAACAAACAAACCAGAATTCCCTTATACAATAAAATTCGTTACCTACGAAATTTGTTTAAAAATATTAGTGGAATTTACTTTCGTACTTCTTAAATGAACAGTTTAAAACTGGTTATCGATTTTCTAACGATAATTCTAAACCACCATATATTCGTGAAATATGCTATATTTTTGTTTTTCTAGACAACTTATGATATTTTTTTTTATTCTTGATCAAGCGGGAAACCTCTAATAGCGAAAACTTTCATCTGCAACCTTCTCTACAACTATTTCGACGATAATAAATTGATACTTACATACTAAGCGGCGTAGAGTTACGGTTCAGGTTTTATCCCAAATATTTATTTAGGGCTGGAAAGTATAATTCTTGTGGGGCAAATATATCGAGGGTCTTGGAAATTTTGATCGGGAAAAATAAGTGCAAATTATTTTAATCACACACTATAAAGCTTGGTCTTTATCTGCGATTGTAGTGCCTTTAGCCAGGAAAACATGTAAAAAAGGTTTAATAAAGGCCCAATGAACTCAGTTGACCGTTCACGGGAATAACTTAGAACGTGTCGCCAGACGCACGTAATTATGTTTATGTTTATTAATCATTCGTATTTATTTCGCAACCAAGTGCCTCGGAATTGACTAAGTGTTGATGTTTTATTTCGACGATTCGTTACGCTGACCTACATAGCAGCGTCGGTCAAGTTCACGAAAGAAATGTTGCATCACACAAACTAAATTAAACATATTTTAAGTTCAACGTTCTTTTACTTAACGAGAGTTTTCCTGAAACTTCAATCGAACCTACGAGCAAGGGACCTAACAATACATGGCGATCCTAAAACATTACAGCGATTTATGACCGCTCTATTTTTAGTTGCAAAAATAATACCCATTCACACATAAATCTGTTTCGTCAATTTTTTTTATCCATTCCCTTCACGTTTTCAAACCATCTAAGCATTCCTTTATCTATCTTTTTAACCACGTCATCTTTCACACCACAGCGTTCCCTTATCTCACTATTCTTCACTTTATCCAACCGAATCACTCCGTCTATACTTCTTAGACTAGTTATCTTCGCAGCATTAATCTTATTTTCATGCTTCTTCTGCCAAACCCAAGTTCCGACTGCTCATAAAGTTATTCACAGTTAATCACAGCGTTGATATTAGGTTCATATTCTCTTTGTGTTCCTGAAGAATACCAAAATAATGTGGACGAAACGTAGGGATAATGAATTATTTTCTACTTGTTTATACCATAACATTAAATAAGTACCTAAATAAATGTTGTATAAAATTATATAGTTATTTTTAAAATATAGCCAAGTAACTAGTGGGATGTGTGGCTTTGCCATGGCTGTTTGACTTATACATAGACGATTGTTTAAAAGATTTGAAGGAGAGTGCGTATGGATTGAAAATGAATGATTTGATCGTCAAATGTCTTCTTTACGCCGATGATCAAGTCATATTAGCGTTATCTGAAGAGGGGTTGCAGGCGATGGTTAATGTTATGCATGATGCACTAAAAATCAAAGGGATGAAAATAAATGTAAGCAAAACGAAAGTAATAGTTTTTAAAAGAGAAGAAAGCATGACGAACTGTGAAGTTTTAATTAAGGGAGAAAGAGTGGAACCAGTAAATGAGTTTGTGTACTTGGGTTCTAAGTTTACGAGACCTTAAGTGAAGGGTGTTGTTAGAAAAACAAATAAATGGGGCACTGCATAGCCAAAAAGTGTCAAAAAGGCACATCTGGCTGTGCATAGAGAAGTGTTGGTTCCTACACTTATGTATGGTAGTGCATGTTGGGTTTGGCAAAAGAAGCATGAAAATAGGATTAATGCTGCGGAGATGAGTAGTCTAAGAAGTATAGCCAGAGTGACTCGGTCGGACAAAGAAAAGAATAGTTACATAAGATAACGCTGTGGTGTAAAAGAAGATGTGGTCACAAAGATAGATAAAGGAATGCTTAGATGGTTGGGACACGTAGAAAGATTGGATGAAGGAAGATTGACGAAACAAATTTATAAGGCGAGTGTAAATGGGCGGAATTCGGCGAACATATCACGATCAGATCAACATTATTTTGAAAAAAGGCCAGTTCAAGAGTACCAACAACCGACGAGCATGCATGAGAGCACTGATGAGGAAGCAAAAGATGTGTGTAAGAACCGTAGCAAGTGGAAGGAAGTGGTCTCTGCCTACCCCTTCGGGAAAAAGGCGTGAATATATGTGTGTATGTATGTACCTAGTTATATTTATTATATGATTAAAATTATAACACAGCTCATTGCAACATTTTATTCGCATAATCAATATTCAATTTTTAAAGAAGCATTTTTCAAAATCCTTATTTTCCATTCTATTAAGTATAAGTTGATGCTGATCTTATAAATTTATTTTTTTGCATGCAAATGCTTTGTCTTCAGATTATACGTTTATTGACAAATACAAATATTGAGACTGTTTTTAACTTATTTATTATTATTTTTACCGAGCAGTTTAATTTTAACACAATCTTGCACCGTCTTTACAACACTTTTTAAGCTAGAACTACCCACTTACAGATTCGGCAAAGTAGTTTCAATTTTAATTTATTTAAATTTTCTTGCGATAAAGGAGTTTTTTCAGATAACAAAGTAATCTTTAGAGTTTGACTATAAAAAAAAAGATTTAAACAACCCATCGAACACACCCTACATTTCCCGTTGTCATAAATTTGAATTTATTAACTGTTAAGATTTATCTTTCTACATCCCTTCGCCTTTAAATAGAATATTGTTTTTGCCGAGAGAAAAACGAGATACTTAAATACTTTTTGCAAAGATGCAAAAACAATGTTGCAGGTGCCAGTAATTGTCCGAATATGACTCTTATCCGAATTATAAACAGGGTATCCCAAATTTAATCTATCCACGTAAATATCTTTTACATTTGACTTTTTTAAAAAAATATGTTAAGACAAACGTAGATGGGTTTGAAGGGGGACATCGGATGATGTCGTCAAACCTTGAAGGTTTTTTTAAGGTCAACTTGATTTTTTAAATTTACTTTAAATTTTACTTCCCAAGCATCTGATATTTTTAATTAAGAGACTCTACCAGCACAAGGAGGAGGAGTGGTACAAAAAGAAATGTGAAGAAATAAACTTATTACAGGCTAAACACGACTATTTTAATTTGTTTAAATGGATTAAAGAAATAACAGAAACATACAAAAAACTAGCATACAAAAAGATAAGAATGGAAAAATAATCATCGAAATAGAGGAAAAGCTAAAGACATGGAAAAGATACATAGAAGAACTCTTCAAGAATAAAAGAGAAAACGAAGAATGGATCGATGAACAGGAGGAAACGGACCCGAGATAACGAAGTCAATAATCGTGTACGCTATAAAAACACTAAAATGTGGGAAAGCCTCAGGGCCGGATGAATTACCTGCCGAAATAATCAAACTGATAGAATGGGAACATACAGATATTGTACTGGACTTATTTAACACCATATATAATACAGATATCATACCAGATGAATGGCTCATATTAACCTTTGTAGTCATCCCTAAATGTTCCAACGCTAAACAATGTGCAGATTATCTCACAATAAGCCTCATAAGCCATACAAAAGCATTCCTAAAAATAATACATAACAGAATGTATAGGAAATTGGAACAAGATATCAGCGACACGCAGTTTGGTTTTTGAGAAGGTTTTGGCTCAAGGGAAGCATTATACGCTTTAAATGTACTCGCACAACGATGCATGGACATAAATCATGATCTGTACCTATGCTTTATAGAGTACAACAAGGCTTTTGACAGGGTAAAACACGACCATCTCATCACACTTTTAAAATCAAAAAATTTAGACAGAAAAAACATCAGAATTATTGCTTATTTATATAACAATCAAAGAGCAATGCTAAAGGTAGAAGGACATACCACAGAACAAATGAAAATAGAAAAGGGAGTCAGGCAAGGGTGTATTCTGTCACCGGCACTATTTAACCTTTATTCGGAGGAAATCATAAAAACTGCATTAAGCAATGAAACAAGGGGAGTTAACATAAACGGAATACCCATTAATAACTTAAGGTATGCTGATGATACAGTACTGATAGCAAGCACACTCCAAGATTTACAAATACTAGTGAACAAAGTAAATAAAAAAAAGCGAAAAATATGGACTGACAATGAACGTGAAAAAAACCAAATTTATGTTGATTAGCAAAAAAACAAACGATTTTGGACAAATCTACATACACAACCAACCAGTACAACAGGTAGAAAAATACAAATACCTCGGTACCATTATCAACAAAAACAACGACTGCTCCCAGGAAGTAAGAATTAGAATAGATAAGGCGAGATCAACGTTTATAAAAATAAAAAAAATATTCTGCACAAAATACAGTTTGTTACAACTGATAATACAGGGACAGATTCAAGGAAGAAGAAGTGTCGGAAGAAGACGCCACTCGTGGTTGAAGAATCTGCGTGACTGGTACGGATGTACAACAAATCAGTTGTTTAAATCTGCTGTTTCAAGGATACGCATAGCATTGATGATTGCTAATTTTCGCAACGAAGACGCACCTGAAGAAAAAGACCAACACAATAACGCCAAGGTCAGAACAGGACAAACAGTGTCCAGAGCTTTTAAGATAGAACGTGGGAAACTTAAAAGATGTGAAGAATGCATAAAGTCAGATAGTAAAACTAGTTACTATTGTAAAAAGTGCTACAAATATTTTTGCCTTAGTCATGCTAATATTTATTGCACGGAATGTGGCGAAGTGCCTAGCAGTGATAATGCGGATCAGAACAATTAATTTGTTAGATAAAAGCATATAAATGTAATTACGTACTTGGATGTTATCCAATTTGTAGAACTTTTAATTTTCAGAACAAAATTTATCAGTTCATTTCTTTAACCCACGTTTTATAAAATAAACTCACATATTTGTATCTACATAATCTAATATATAAAATTCTCGTGTCACAGTTTTCGTTGCCATACTCCTCCGAAACGGCTTGACCGATTTTGATGAAATTTTTTGTGCTTATCCGGTATCTATGAGAATCGGCCAACATCTATTTTTTATCCCCCTAAATGTTAGGGGTAGTCCACCCCTAAATTTTTTTTTTATTTTTTAGACAAAATTTTTAATTTCTATTTTTTTATGATACAACATACAAAAATACATACAATCCTCAATTTTCACCCTTCTACGATCAACCCTTATTTTTTAATAGCCATTTTAGTAATTTAACCATTTTTCCTCTCCGGTCGAAAACTGATCAATCGTCATTTAATTAGTTATCCCCGCCAGATGTCTACAGGTGTCACTTCTGACCCAGTAAACAGAACGGAGTAGGGATGAGAACGAAGCCGGTCTCCTTTCTTTCTCACTCCCTACACAGTTGTCGGCCATCATTATTGTTTATGCATCAAGTGTAGTAGTAACGTTGACAATTATTATTTTGCTATCTCAGTGTAACTCTCATATTAACTTTTACTCATTCCTATTTTATCAATAATAATTAAATTATCAATTTTGAGTGTATTTTGCACGATTAGTTAAAAAAAAGATTGATAGATTTGAGAACACCATGTTTTTCACACGGACAATTATACGTGGCATTCTCTCGAGTGGGTAAACCATCCAGTTTGTTTGTGTTAGCTAAAGATGGACTAACAAAAAATATTGTTCACGCTATAGCATTAAGAGATTGATATTGTTTAATAGTGTTACTGTCGTAATTGTTTAATTAATGATATATAATTTTAAGGAATAAATTATAATAACTTGAAAATAATGTTTGCCTTTTGTTATTTTTATATTCCCTCATCGTTCACAGCGCTCCATGCTTATTTCACGCATATACCACATTCTTACATACATACAATATACAAATTCTAACATACATACATACTTACAATAAGTAAGCTATTTTTTGTCTACACTAGAAATTACTAGGAAATTATTTATATGGCAAAATAACGTTTGCCGGGTCAGCTAGTTATCAATAAAGATGACTTGTTTATAAACAATTCGTTTGTTTAATAACACAGCCAGACACACAAAAAAATTTTGGGTTCGGGGGTCAGACCTTGTTAGCTTTTGGGGTCGCGGAATTCGAGTTAACATGGTTTGATACTTAAACCCAAAATTTTTTTTTGTGTGGCTAATTTTTACATACATACATACATAAAGTCACGCCTTTTTCCCATAGGGGTAGGCAGAGACCACTTCCTTCCACTTGCTACGGTTCGTACACACATCTTTTGCTTCCTCTACTTTCATCAGTGCTCTCATACATGCTCTTCGGTTGTTGGTACTTTTGACCTGGCCTTTCTTCAAAACAATGTTGATCTGATCGAGATATGTTCTCCGAGGTCGACCTCTACCGATTTGCCCATTCACACTCGCCTTATAAATTTGTTTCGTCAATCTTCCTTCATCCATCCATCCTTTCTACGTGTCCAAACCATCAATTTTATCATTTAATCCTTCCCTCACATTCAAAGTAGCAAAGTGACTGTCCGCAGTCCACATTTCGCCCTCACAAGAAGCATGACATGACAGGTGGCGACGCCTATCGCTATCGTGTTGGTTATAGTCAATACGACTATTACTCATAGCTTCCCATGAGATAAATTCAAATTATACTAGAATAAATGCATAACAAATTAAAATTAAAGTCAAATAAATGTCAAAGAAAATCTATTTTAGGAAATATATTAATCGCACTCCAGCAAACAAATTTAAAATAAAAGTAAATGTATGGTAGATTTAACCAATGTAATTTATACTGAATAAAATCGTCGTTAAAATGGGTCCATATCGCCAGGTTAAAAAATACGGTTGGTGAACCTAAAAAAGTTGGTCTGCCAAGACGCAAACTGAAACTTTCTTTGCAAGTTACCGAACGAAACCAATCTGTTGGGATAAAGACCGATAAATGAATTTAAAACTGCTGACTTGTCACGCCCAACGTTTTGGGATCCCCTCGGCCAACCAAATTTAGAATATAGTTGACAGCATTTTTTTACTACATCGAGTTAGGTACCTAATAAAACAAAAACTTCGTTCCTTACGGGGGTCTTCCGACCGCGCACTATCAAACTCGGCGACCCCGAAAACTATAAATTCGACACTAATATTGGCTTTTTTATAATTTTTATATTCTATTTTTTTCACCCCTTTTGTAGGGGTGCTAAAAAAGCGACCCCAATAACTATATTTTTATATTTAATCCCCTTCCCATCCCTTTTGTATGTGTGCTTACATAATTGGAAATGTCACCATCAAACTCAGCGTCCTCAAAGACTAAAAATTCGACACTGATATTAGCCGTTTTTAAAAGTTTATATATTTCATCCCCTTCCCACCCCTTAGCCTTAAGGTAAAATTTCAACAAAGTAGTGACAATACGTTTAATTAACCTAACTTTTTCCCAATAATTTACCTTATAACATTAAATTACAAAGCAAAAAGAGCAATATCTTTTGAAACCAATACCCCTACATGCCACATTGAATTCAGAAATTCAAATTCGGAACATCAAGGGTTCTAATTAAAAGCTAGCTTAAAATATTACAAAAATCGTTAGAGGATAAAACGAAACCCTTTTTAAAGTATTGGTCTTTAATTAATTTTTGTATTTAGAAAAAGCATGGGCGTAGCAAATGCAATTATTCAATTCAAATAAAGCGACAAATACTGAAATATTACGTTATAGCTCATACAATACAAATGTGCGTGCACGTCATCAAGGATCTGTTTGTTTCAAAACTTAATACCACCAATAATAATAATCACCGTTCGTTTTATATAATCTCGAACACATCGGGTCCGTCTGTTCGTAATATTTTATTGCATTAATCAGGTCAATGTCTTGTTAAATATTACAATTTCTATATTATTTTAGACGGTATAAAAAATTGCAGATTATAAGAGACGAAGCCCCCATGTGACACGCGTCTAATTTACTCATCAGTATAAAACATATTTTGATAGAATGTCCGCTATATACTTTAGACAGGCACAAAAATAATATAACAGGATCACTAAAAAACATTCTATCCGCAAAAACTGACTTAACAAATTTACTAAAATTTTTACAAGATATCGACCTTTTTGTATAAGATATAATTATAATCTTGAAATCACAATGCCAACAACCCTTAGCGGTTGAGGCATTATTTAAATAAAAAAAAAATTGCAGATATTATACATTAATATTTCATTAACCCATTATTCGTTTGTGGTTTCAGAACTTAATTTAAAAAAAAATCACTTATATTTAAAACTAGCGTTATTTAAAAAAGAATGAGAGATTTCTTCGTTAATTGTATGAGCGATGGAATATAATTAAGTGAGCAATAATCAATTATATTTTGAGCGATAAAATATTATATTTTAAGCACTAAAATTCAATAAAATTGCATTATTTCAAAGGACAAGTTTATTTATTCATAGGTGATTCATAGTTTAGGTTAGGCACACAACCATGATATAAAAAATGCAAATAAAAGAGAGAAATGTGGATAAAATGAAAGAATGCTGAGAAAATGTGTGCGACTATATTAAATTAATCCCGCAAAAGGGCCTTGGTAGCCTTCTTTGGTCGTCCACGTTTGAGTTTTTGGCCGATAGGAATCTGCTTGGCTGCTGCTGGAGGTTTAACACGTTTTAACCATATGGCCATTCCAATAACGTGCTTGCATTTGTAAGTCTTGAGAAAACTAGAGCAAGTAAATTTCGCTGCTTTTCAATCAGCGGGCATTGAGACCATATGAAGGATCTGTGAGCGACGTCTGAGTTGATCCAGTATGTTCCAAGTTTGCTCTGAAAACCGTTGGATATCCTGATTAGGTTAGGTAAGGCTAATTTTTTTACTTTTACAAAACTAATGTTGCCAAACATTCAATAAAGGTACTGTTGGTGTTAGGTTAGGCTGTTAGTTTAGGTTAGGAAATTTTTTTACTCTAATTTAGTTTAATGTTCTAATAAAAATATTATTTGTTAATTTTTATAAAATACTAGCCATCATATATTCAAAACGCTCAAACTAAAAAAAATAGTGCTTGTTTAGAATAAATATTGCTTAGGAGTTATTGACCAATTAAAAAAATATATCGCTCATTTCATTTAAAATAACGCTCATTTAAATGAAACCCAAAAAAAACTGGGGTGATATTTTGTAAACAAAACATTTTCTAGAGGTCAAAACGACAAAGTTTTTTCAGTCGACAAGCTGGAAACAATTTAAAATATATAGGACAGATACAAATAATTGGTTTTCAAATAGGTATGTGCAATCGCGCGTATGAAAGGAACAAGCCAAGTTAATAAGTAAAAATAAAGTTAATTTCTCCTGTATCGCTTTATAATGTTAAACATTAAGCGACCTTTTGGAAACCTTTCTAGTAAATACGCGCGCAGACCAATTAGGCGAAACCATAAAATTTAAGAGCTAAAAGCTTTCATTTCGCACCAGTTCAGTGTTAATGAAGTAAACAATAACAAATTAATTGATATAGACTCGTATGGTTTTATTGGTAATACGGAGTATTGAATATCTTTAAATTGTATAAGATTTAAATTTTCCTTGAAATCAATTTGCTTTTATTTTTGTAATGTTGAAAATTTTAAAAAAATGATTTGCGAAAAAAAGTTATGGGTTCTTAGAACGACCATTTGATGGCGTTATTTGGTTGGTTGGTTTGTTGGTTGACGAGCAAGTGACCGGATTAACACATGACCTCTTACAAGAAATAACTGTACTTAAAAATAAATATATCAAGCAAATTTTTATGGTAGAATTTGAAGCCAATGACAAGAGGACAAGTTCAACATTTTTAACTGGTAAGAGTTCATAATTAGCTTAAAATTCTGTGCCACTTTTTTTTATTTTTGCTTAGTGGGGGAGGCAGCTTAACAGTGGTAGTTAATACATATCCATTAATAATAATTCGAATTGTAATTTTTTTTACTACTGAAAATGCATTGATCAGTTTTTTAAACGTTATAAGTTTTTTAAGTAAATTGAATTTTTTTTTCACTGTTTAATTACATATTGTTATGATTTTTAGTATTCCTAAAATTCTAAAAGATTATTTATTACCTAACAGTTGTTAAGATTTTACGAGTATTATGTTTGTTACGTAGTTCCTTTTATTGAAAGCAAATTGGGCAAACTTTAAAAAATGTGTAAGTGTTTGACAAGCGAACCATTAAATTAGGTAAGGACTTGGGCAGCGTACCAAGCTAACATATTTGCCGCGCTTAAACATAATAACCTATTTAGTTAGTTCATTTGGTTTATAAAAAGGGAAAGCCGTGTGGTGTCATTGGATACCCGATAGGAATGAAATTTCTTATGCTATTTATAAATTTTGATCAAGGTATTTTGTAAAAAAAAAATAAAAACAAATATAATTGTTACTTATTCTCATACAAAAGATATGTAATACTTGGCAAGATTCGAATTCAACTATTTTGTATCTTTTTTTTATTCTGCCGGAATTGTTGTTGGCGTTGAACATTGGCTTCCGGTATTTTATTTGCACTCTGACGTTTTTTTTACTGAAAAGAGTCGCAAAAAGGGTAGACCTATAGTGGGACGGCCCGCACTGCGACTATTAAAAAGGGTTAAGGAATTATAGAAAGGAGATGATTGTGGACCCGCTTTTTAAAAAGTTGCAGGTCATAGTTCTCTGGAAAAACTGATTTCAGAAGCTTGTTCCATTCCGTAGCAGCCCTGTAAATGAAGGATTCTTGATGGGGTTTGGTCCTTGTAGTATCAATTTTGGGAGTAAATGGGTGAGACTGATCAGCGTGCCGAGTTCTTCGACCGAATGTGGCCACTGATGGTATAAGAGTTTTTATTTTTCTGGAGCATCTGCCATGAAAATATCTGTAGAGTAATGTCTGGTCTGCAACTCTTCTTCTATGTTCTAGTGGGAGAACGGTGTATGTGGGAATTGAGCTGTTTATCAACCGAATGGCCCTTTTATGAATGGAATCTAGAAGACAAAGAGAATGCTTTGGTTCTGAACCCCAAATGTGGGAGCAATACTCCAGTAGATTTGGATTTGAGCCTTGTACGTCATCAACAGTTAATAAGAAGTAAAAAACTCTAGCTTCCCACAGAAACCCCAGCCTCTGGTTTGCTGACTTTGCGATGTTAGCAACATAGTCATGCCAAGACATATTATTAGACACCGTGACTCCCAAAATCAAGATAGTGGGACTTAATTCAAGGGAATTTCCGGAAATTGTGATGGAATGGTTTGAGGAATTTACTTTCTCGAAAAACGTGGCGCTTCGTGTTTTCTGGGCGTTGAACTGAACAAGATTGTTGGTTCCCCACTTGACTATTGCTTCAAGATCTCTATTGATGAAGTTAACCTGTTCCTGCCTTAGAAATAGTGTGGGGGACAGGATGGAACCCTGGGGGACCCCAGCATTTGTTTTCAACGCATCAGAGAAAATACCGTTTACTGCCACATGTAAGGAACGATCTTGCATGAAGCTCATAAGCCATTGGCGCAGTTTGGTTGGGAGATCGTAGGCAGATAACTTGCTTAACAATGCCTGGTGCCAGACGCGGTCAAAGACTTTATATATATCCAAGGCTATTGCATGGGATTCACCAAACTTCTCAGTAGTCTTTGTCCAGAGCCAGCAGATCTCCAGTAGACCGATGTTTTCGAAATCCATATTGTCTGTCATCAATTATCTCATATTTTTCCAGATTTTTCTATGTTGATCGCTTTTTTCATACCTTTGGATATGACTGAAAGCAATGTTATAGGGCGATAATTCGCAGAAATAGTCTTTTTTCTTTTTTCGGAATAGGTTGGACTCTAGCGTTTTTCCACGTTTGCGCTTTCTATACTCTTTTGCACTCTGAACACATGATTTCACTATTGTCTCACTATAATTTGAATAGTAAAATAAATGGTAAACACACAAATCACATGTACAATAAACGAATGTAAACAGTAAATACTTGTATAAAGTTATACAATTTTATCAACTCACTTTTCTAAATCTGTATTACATTTTTAAAAACTCAATTGCAATAATAAAACAATATTTACGTATGATCTAATATAATAAATTATAGTTTAAAAAAACTAAAAAACACGCTTTTAGAGTTAATCAAACTAAAAGTAAAAAATAATTCTTAATATAGGAATAAAATTACTGACCAGAAAATTAATGTCACTGTTCTAAGAGCGTGGGGTGGTTTTATTCCGAAACGCAGAGTAAGTTTAAAAATGTCATACAAAGCAGTGACATTAATTGTTTTTTGACGGTGACATTAATTTTCTCGTCAGTAATTTTATTCCTATGTTAAGAATTATTTTTTACTTTTTAGTTTGATTAACTCTAAAAGCGTGTTGTTTGTTGCTAAGCACATGTTTGTACGAACATTTGTAAAAGTATGAATGCTTCGACATTGGATTTTTTTTTCGGAACCCACGGATTTTGTTGTACAGTTCCTTTGTCAATGTTAATATGGTTTGTTTTTTTCAATTCTAAAAAAAATGTATAGAAAAGCTTTCTAGTTAAATCGTCGAAGTTATCGAGATATTTTTAAAAACCTAATGTTGGCAACAAGAAAATAATTTTATTTTCATTTTAAACCCCCTAAAGCTCAAATCATTGTTTCCATTAAAATTGTAAGTTCTATTTAAGAGTCAAACAATTCCCAAATCCTCCAATGTAAAGCAATTATCGAAAAAAATATAAAGCAATTATGTTTCGTTGCTTTTTAAATCTCTATTTATTGATTTTTAAATATTTCGAGCTGTTTTCCAAATAACGTGAGATTCTTTCATGCTGAACACTTTAAATACAAAAGGATCCTTAGTGTAAATAGAAATTTTTTTACTTGCTGATACAGGCCTTAAAGAATTAAAGTTTAGGAGAAAAAAAATTTACAAGGAGGTGAATTTCGCAATTTAGAGCTCTAGATTTTTTACTGGTCTCATAAGCAACATAATGTAAGCCTGTATATGTTAAGAATTTCTGGTGGTCTTTATTGTAACTAGTAGTTTAGTGATATTTAAAGTGCTACATACATATATACATATAGTCACGCCTTTTTCTCGTAGGGGTAGGCAGAGACCACTTCCTTCCACTTGCTACGGTTTTTACACACATCTTTTGCTTCCTTTACTTTCATCAGTTCTCTGACGCTTGCTCGTTCGGTTGTTGGTACTCTTGACCTGGCCTTTCTTCAAAACAATGTTGATGTTATAGGCAATTTTAATATCTACATTTTTTGTTTGAAATTTTTTTCCGTTTCTTTTTACGTTTTGGATATATTTTTAAAAAAATTACTATAGGGGTAGTTTTTTATTTTTTTAGGGGTCCAAAGCCATGCGCCTTTTTAATATTACTTGAGATACTATTAGTTATTTATAAAAAAACATGTCATAAAAAGTTGGAGCCATTTTTCGCAAAAGCTGCGATTGTAAATATTTACAGAAATATTTCCACTGAGATATTTCATTTACACATTAAACGGTAAAATTATGTATACAGTTTTAAGCGTTGATTGTTAGTAGAATCTCGTTGTTAAGTCCGTTGGTTTAAATCGTTTAAGCCGGTGCACTTTACTAGTTCGGTGGTATAAATCACCAGCGAGTGAATTGGGATGCGATTTGATTCGATCCTTGTTTCATATGCTATTCCGTTTCACTTTACTTTTAATTGATGGGATTTTTAGGTCCCTTTCTAGAATAGAGTTTGGCACACACCATAGGGCATTAGTTATTATAAACCAAATTTCACAGCAGTTAAACGACTTAACAGAATTAAAATTAATTATGAAGGATCTAATAACAAAAATAAGTACTATAATGAATCTCATAACAATAAAATAAATTAAAAACACAAATACTTAAAGTAGCTAAATAGGATGAAAACGGATTTAGCCAACATATAAAAGAAATAAGGACATTTATAAATAAAAATCAGTGGTCTGGGTGCGATCCGAGAGGTCCACACGACTAAATTCCCAGCAGAAAGAATGAAAAATAAAAAATTGTTATTATAATTATTATTTTTATTAAAATTATTTTTAAAAAACGATTTCAAATTGTTTATAACAAATTATAATTGTCATTAACAATATTCTGTTTATGTCAACCGTATTCTTTCAAACTTTTTCTTATCATTTTATAAGCGGGAGCTATTTTCAATTGTTTATAACAATTGAATTTTTTTTTTTAATAATTATGATCAATAATCATTTGTTAGTAACAATATTCAATTGTTATAAACAATGCTTGATTATTACTAACAGTAATTTTTCACTGTTATAGCGTCTTTATTGCCATTCTCTCAAAACTAACACAAGTTTAAAAATACCTATTTTTGTTTTCTAAAACCATCTCTTTTTATGAAATATTGTTATCATATTTTTCATACAAATATTCCTAAAATGCAATAATCATATTATACAAAAGATCTTAAAATTACGTATTAAAAATAGTATAATTTATAAATTGCAAAATTCAGGTGGATAATAACATTCGCCTCAGTAAACACGAGAGTGTAGAGGTAGCATAAGATTTAAACCCACAAATTCCTTGTTAATTATTATGCTTCTGTTGAGAGGTTTTATTTTTATTTTTTGCTTTATTGTGAAAAGAAATTTAATTATATATTGTTTATTTTTAAATATGATTTATTGGTGAAGTGTGTTTTTGCATTTAACATAATATCTATCTTGTTAACTTCCCAGTGGGAAGTTATAGTAATGGGTCCGATTTTGCAAATCCCGAATTTTGATATACCTCTTCATTTCAAGGTCCCCAGACTCGAATACAATAGTTTTTAAGAACTTCTGTGGTGTGTATGTGTATGTGTGTATGTGTATGTGTATGTGTGTATGTGTATGTGTGTATGTGTAT